>JASDQU010243240.1:203873-218346 GCA_032191745.1 Picea mariana | reverse complement strand
TGTTTTCAAAAAATAATAGTTTACCTTTTTTCCTGTCCATTCCTCCTCTGGAATTCTACCATCCAAAGAGATTGAAGGTCCTCCATTTATTAAGTAAACAACAGTATATATATCATCTTCCCAAAACTGTAAGGGAAAACCAACATGCAATCTCATACTCCTTGCATGCTCCATGATTTCCCTATTCATCCTTTCTGATACACCATTTTTTTGTGGTGTTCTTAGAACTGTCTTCTCTCTACAAATCCTATGGTATGAATAGTAATCATCAAACTCCTTGCTGCAATATTCACCTCCATTATCTGATCTGAGGCACTTCAAACTTTTTCCTGTCTCATTCTCAACCAAATCTTTCCATTTCTTACAAGTATAAAAAACATCATATTTTTGTCGAATGCAATAAACCCAAGTTTTTCTAGTTCCATCATCAATAAAAGTAACATAATAATGAGAGCCACCAAGATATTATACCTTAGTTGGTCCCCATACATCTGTATGCACAAGCTCTAATCTTTCATTCTTCTTTTATTTTTCGACTCTGATAAATATGACTCTCTTTTGTTTTCCATAAACACAATGCTCACAGGAGTCCAAATCAATTTGTTTAAGATCTGGCAACAAATTTCTTTTGTGAAGTATCTGCATTCCCTTCTCACTCATGTGTCCCAACCTATGATGCCACAGTGTTGTATCCACTCATGTAGAAGCTAAATAGATAGAAGAGTCAATATTACCAATACATAGATACAATGTACCTACCTTATCTCCTTTTTCTATCACCAATGATCCTTTGATGACCTTCCACATCTTATCTGTAAATATGGATATACAACCTTCACTTGCCAACTGCCCTGTTGAAATTAGATTTTTCCTTAAATCTAGAACATATCTTACTTCTTTCAACAACCATTGGTTTCCATCGCATTGCTTTATTTTTACTTTTCCCATTCCAACAATTTTGCATGGTGCATCATCACCCAAATGAACTTGTCCAAAATCACCTTGAACATAATCTAGAAAATATTTCCTATGGGGTGTGGCATGAATTGAAGCCCCTGAATCTACTACCCAAGACTCAAAAATATTATCTACATAAAGAATCAAAGCATCTTATAACACATCACCTGTTACATTTGCTTCCCGATTTCTCTTCTGTAGTCCATCTCTTTGTTTCTTTGGAGCTTTGCAGTATTTCTTCAGATGTCCTTTCTTCCCACAATTCCAACACTCTATCTTTCCAAGTCTAGATTTGGATCTACCCTTCCTAGAATTCCTGTGGTTCCCTAGGCCCTTTCCTCTATCCTTTACTCTTCCCCTATTCTCCATGTTCAACGAAGTACCTAATGGCTCACCTATGATTTTCCATCGCATTTCTTCACTAAGGATAACACATACAACATCAACAAATTTTAAAGTATTTGAACCAGAGATAGAGTTACTTACCGCCATGACCAAGTCATTCCAACTTTCTGGCAATGAGCACAAGATTAGAAGAGCCTTGACCTCATCATCAAAGTCCACTTTTACAGAACTTGGTTGATTAGTAACCGTATTAAAATCATTTAAATGATATGCAACAGACCCACCTTCTCACATCTTCATATTAAATAATCTCTTCATTAGAAATACCTTATTAGATGCCGAGGGTTTTTCATACAATTTAGCCAATGCGTCCATAAAATCCTTCGTTATCTTTTCTTTCGAAATATTGAAAGCCATCGACACTGCTAGGCTTAGTCGTATCATTCCTAGAGCCTTTCTGTCAAGAATCTCCCATTCTTCATCCTTCATGGTCGTCAGTTTATTTGCTACTCTGCCCAATGGTAGGAATAGATCCTTTTGATATAAATAATCTTTCATCTGCATCTTCCATAACTGGTAGTTTTGGCCGTTAAATTTCTCGACCCTAAACTTTACATATTCTTCCATTGCTCCCACTTGAACCAGGAACCCTCCTTTCCTGTGAGTTACCTTTCACTCTGATACTAGTTGTTAGAAAAACATGACCGTGGAGCAATAAAATAAAACAAATGCGGAAATAAAACACAAAAGATATACAATACAATAGAGACACAGATATACGTGGTTCACCCAGTGTGGGCTACGTCCACCAAATAAATTGTCAGGTCCTTCCTTTATTATTATCTAGCAAATGAAGGGATACAACCTACTTGTAAATTCCTCTTCTCTCTCTCAGAGTCTCCTATCTCATAATACAATATTCACGATAATGCATAGTTGCAATACATTTCCCTCATAACAGAGGGTTTCCCTCTAGGGAAAAAAACCCTAACATAATTTCTATTGTTAGATCTGTGACCTTATAATTAATGGTCCAGATTTACACTGAAATTACAATACACATTTACAAGGAAATTTTTCCTTCGGGGGCCTGCTTGCCCCCAAACCCCCCTCTACACTCCCCCGCATGGAAGAGTGTACATACTTCTGGGGTGTAAATACTTCATGGGGTATAAACACGGCCGAAAACAAAAAAGGCCTCTGAATCAGGAGGATAATCAGGCTCCACAACCAACAAAAAATATATATAACACCTATGAAAGAAGAGAGAGTGATTTTTCTGCATAATAGTGCTCCATTTTAGTATGTCCTCAAATCCCCTGTTAGAAAAGTTAGAATATATCATATTTGTGTGGACTTTAGGAAATAATCTCAATTATGGGAAAACATTAAAAGTCCTTATAAATAATTATTGAGGAAAAATAATTACGACATAAACATCAAAATTGGGATAAATGAATTAAAAAAAAAAAGTTCTCAAAATTCTGTTTAGGGCATAAATAAAAATTTATGTTTAAATTATGTTTAATCTCCTAAATTTGGGAAGAATCCTCTTAAATTTTGGTGGGCAGTAAATCCTGGTAGAAACATCAAATTTACCGTGGAGGTAAATCTTTGTATTATTACCATTTCCTTAAATTTAATAAGAGTAGTAAAACACAATAATAAGGAAATAAAATTTATTCATTTACCCACAAGAAGGGAAAGATTATAATTATATTTTTAATTTCCATAATGGAGAATTTTTTTGGTAATATAGTCTTTTATTAAAGCCCTTTATAAAGAATGGAAATTTATTATTTTCTTTTCCTTATTTTCTATAAGAGAAATTAATTTCTTTTAAATATTCCAAGTAACAAAAATGAGTAAGACTATGGAAATATATGTATATATGTATATATACATATTATTATTATTATTATTATTAATAATAATATTTTTTTATTAGTTTGAAAATGAAGGTTAAAGCCCCTGAAGCATAAAATACCTGAGACCAAAGAGAATATATTTATTATTATTTTAATGTAAAAAACACCAAGGAATAAACAGTGACCAAATGCTTTAACCTTCTCGTAGTCTTCGGAACTCCAGAAGTTTAGAGCTCTAAGGCTCCAAGATGTTTGGGTGATGGGATTCCACGAGCCAAAGTTGTCGAATACCTGAACCCTTTCTTTCCTTGAGCAAGGTTGCATATGTAATACATACAATTATTGAATTATTGTATTTAATGTGATCAATTAACATAATCCAATATAATATACCTTTAATACAATATATATTATATTATAATCCAAATTATTTCATTGTATTTAAACCACAATGTAATTACAAGTGGGTCCCCTTTGGGACTCTGGAACTCGAGAACTCTGGGTTATTGAGAATGAAGAGTTGTATGGAAGAGCCGAAGGAGATTGAATCAGAGAACTCTCTCTCTCTCTCTCTCTCTCTCTGTTTTCAATCATCAAATATAATATTGGAGAATTTTAAAACCTAGGCGTAATTTTTGAGGAATATAAAATAATATATTATATTATTTTAAGGTTTATTAAAATGGATACAGGTGAATGAAGCCATTTTTTTTAAAATATTAAATAATATGGAAACATGCATAAGTGGGGCCACTTCCGAGCTTTAGGACTTTGGGGCTCTGAGAGATTTGACAAGTACAAAGGATGTGTTCGAGAGCTGAAGGAAATTGACATGGAGATCTCTCTCTCTCTCTCTCTCTCTCTCTCTCTCTCTCTCTCTCATCTTAAATATTAATATAATATTTGGAATTTTATAAGCCTCGACGCAATTTCCAAAAGGGTTTATTATAATATATTTTAATTGAATTATTATGATATTCATACATGACAAAGTATCAACCCTTCTTTCTTTTTAAATTTATTATTTAATGTGAAGTTACGTGTAAGTGTGGACCCTTCGGGAGTTTGGGACTCTGGAGCTCCGAGAGTTCGAGGCTTCGGGACTCCAGATGTTTTGGGATGATAGAAGGAATAAGAAAGAAAGGGTCGAAGGCCCGAACCTACCTCCTCGCACTCTAAAGTTTGCATGAATATTAAACACGTTTAAATTAATCGAGGTTATATTGATGTAATTGATTATAATAAATGTTTGATGTGATTTATTCACATCATAATGTAGTATAATTAATATCATATTGCATCATAATATAACCTAAGTGGAACCCTCTTCGTAATTTCAGTGTTCAAGAGATTTGGGTTCATAAAATCCTAATGAAGAATCTGTGCTGAAGTATGGAGGCTTAGGTATTAATGGGTATTGACAATCCTAAGTGCTCCTTGGATATAATTAATCATATTGTAATATAATTAAATTGAATTATATTATAATATAATTAATAATAGACTAAATTTTTAATATTAAATACCAAATTGAATAGAGTTAATCATTTTCCCCAGTAAATAAATAAAAATGCATATATTTATATATATATGTTAAATTACGTGAAAATTTGGCATGGAGTTGCATGTCGGGGAGGAATTGAATTATATACCTTAATTGAGGTTAATCAATTTAATTATATTATGGATAAATTAACCTCATTGTGTTATAATATTATTACTCATAATTATCATATGAGTAGTTTATTGAGTTAGTGCTAAACTACTTCTAAAGGGGGGAAAGAAAAAGTAAAACCTCAGTAATTACTGGGCCATGAGTATTAGGCTAAGCAAAAATTAATTAATGGATAATTAGTTTGTGGAGAATAATTATCCTTAAGGAGGTTTAAGTAATTAATTACCAAAGAATGGTATTCTACGAAATATTAATTAAGTAGTTTAATTGGACTATCAGAGAGAGACTATTGTCACCCTCTAGTCGTTCAAGCCTAAGCGTCCTTCGGTGACATGGAAAATTGATGTTGACTAAGAACACCATTGTGATGGTGCATGTTAATATTTAATGGGTTGACGAGTCGAGTGGGGTCCGGTAGGATTGTTGAACCTTAGGTGTCAAATGGATCCTAACTGAAGTTCGAGAGGTCTGGCATGCATCGAGACTATCCATTGAGAGAAAGGGATTTGTCCTCGATACCATATTTGTTGGATGTAAGCAAAAAAATTATACCTTGTCCCTTAAAAATGTACTTAGGGGTCGGGTGTGTGACATAGTGGTATCAGAGCGGACAACAAAACTTGGCTTGCTTGGGCTCATGAACGAGTGGCATAAAATTTTATTAGAGAAATTTTAGGGGGAAACACCCTATCTTACCCCATTCATAAGAAGATTATTTAAACCACTACTGAAGAGAGGAACACAATTTTCTATTGTTTTTATATGTTCTATAAAAGTTTGAACTATGTGTTTCTAATGTTTCCAAATAATGAAGTTGACTTCACCTTACAAATTGCATGTGTTGTTCATAAACTAGTAGATAATTAACTAATAGAAAAGGTTTTATTAGCACTCAAACAGTCAGTGGATAGAAAGGAAAACTATAGTGTAAAGAATGGTGACACACCATGAGTTGGGGGAAATCTCCTACAATAGAGAAGAAGAATCTGTTGAGAGGAGGGCGATGGAAACCCATCTGGATTTGGTTGAAACTGTAAGAATCCTCATTGCATAATTATAGAGTTGTAAGGCTGGCAATGAAAGGATGATAAAAGAATAGGAAAAATAAATTGAAATTAATCAGTCCTACTGCAAATCCTATCAGATATACAAAGGAAACTGCAACATGGGCTAACGACCAATAATGTGGATAGACATAATACTAAGAAACCCCAAATTTCACCTGAGATACAAAATAATGGTCCTGAAAGTGGCCACGCAAGGAGGAGCGCCTCAAAGAAGGTCCAACATGAATCCAAGATACATTCAATGGAAGAATCCTCTAGTGAGGAAACTTACAACTCCAAGGAATTGTCTAGTAGTGAGACTAGTTCACATTCCCAGAGGAGAAGAAAGAAGAGGAAACATTCCATGAGTCATGACCTTGAAGATTTTAAGAAATCCAAACAACCCACTTTCGATGGAGAAATAAAAAACGGGGGAAGAAGCGTAAGTTTGGCTACTTGTCTTGAAGAAGTACTTCAGATTCCATGACTACTTTAAAAACTTAAAGGCCTGAATATCCATTTTCAACTTGAATGAAAAGGCCTCCATTTGGAGGGAGGACCTTAGGAATGTGAAAGGAATCCATGAGAAGGATTTGTCATGGAAACAACTTGAGAAATACTTCAAGATGAAGTATCTGTATGAAAAATACTATGATGGGAAGACCAAGGAGTTATATGACTCAAGCTAGGACATCTCACAATAGATTAATATACCAACACATTTCTTGAGTTGATGAGGTATGTGCCCTTTATAAACGATGAAAAGGTAAATATACAATGGTTTATTACTTGACTTCCTTAGTCCTTCCGGGACATAATTGAGTTTGATGAACCTAAGACTTTAGAAGAAAATATTTGAAAGGCAAGGTATTGCTATGAGAAATTCAAGAATAAGGCAGAACCTCAAAAGGATTGGAAGAAAAAAAGTTAATTGGGATTTAATAAGAAGGGGTTTAAATCCTCAAGATTTAAGAATTATGAGAAAAGTTCTAAAATGGGCCTTCCTACTAAAAGTATGTATCGACAAAATTTTCCATCTTAGAGTGGTAATAAACCCTTTGGATCAGCCCCATGTAAGACTGATAATACAAAGAGAGAACCCTTGACATGTTGGGGTTGTGGAGAAGAAAATCTCCTGGAAGATTTCCCACATAGGAAACAAAACATTCGAAGAGTCTACAACATCCAGGAGGCTACCATGGTCAATGATGTGGCTAGGAGCATGCCACAAATTTGTGCAGCCTTGGATAATAGACAAGCTGACCACCAAGCTTCAGTGGTGGATATGGAAGGTAGGATTTTCAACCATCAGTTTCCATTTTAATTGACCCTGGTTCTAATCTGAGTTATGTTTCCCCTCAAAATGTTGAGAAATGTAAATTGCAGCAAGTAAAACATGCTAAATCATGGCTGGTACAACTAGCCATTGGAAAAAAAAAATAAAGGTGACAGAGGTCATACCAGCATGCCAATTCATTATGAATGGATAACCCACCCAAGAAACCCTAAACATGCTCCCTTTAGGATCTTATGACGTTATAATTGGCATGGACTGGTTGGATGCCCATAAAACAAGTTGGATTGTTACAATAAAATTTTGGAGTGTGAATATGGAGAAGGGAGAAAAATAACCCTACAAGGAATTCAAAATCTTGTCTCAGTGAACAAATATCAGCCCTTCAAGTGAAGAAGTATTGCAGAAAAGGATGTCCTTTGTATGCAATACAAGTGTTGAACTCTGTTGAGAACAATAAACCAAGCCTAGAGGACCATCACATATTAAGAGAGTATAAGGATGTTTTTTTTAGAACAGGTACTAGGTCTACCTCCAAGAAGAGATTTTGACTTTAAAATAGAACTTGTACCAGGAGCGGTGCCAATGTCTAGAACACCCTATAGAATGAGTACACCAAATCTAGTTGAGCTCAAACTACAACTAAAGGAGATGTTAAACAAAGGTTACATTTGGCCTAGTGTGTCTCTTTGGGGAGCACCATCTTTGTTTGTGAAGAAGAAGGATGGAACACTTAGGTTGTTCATAGACTATAGAAAACTCAATAAGATGACCGCTAAGAATAAGTATCCCTTTCCAAGGATTGATGACGTGTTTGACCAATTAAGGGGTGCTACAATTTTCTCCAACATTTACTTGAGGTATGGATACCATCAAGTTTGAATTAAGGATGAATACATACACAAAACAAAGTTTAGGACAAGATATGGGTGCTATGGATTTGTGGTGGTTCCATTTGGGCTTACCAATGCACCACCCACTTTTATGTTCTTAATGAATAATGTACTCAATAATCTCTTGGACAGATTTATATTGGTTTTCATTGATGATATCCTAATATATTCGAAGAGTAGGGAAGATAATGAATAACATCTCAAGTTAGTGCTTCAAGGGCTGAGAGAACATCATATCTATGCTAGGTTTAGTAAGTGTGACTTTTTCCAAAAACAAGTCCGTTACCTAGGCCATGTTATTTCTAGAGAAGGAGTGGTAGTTGATCCTGACAAGATCAAGTCCATTATGGATTTTCCTACCCAAAAAGATGTATCTGATATCATATCCTTTATGGGCCTAGCATGATACTATAGAAGGTCGATAATGGGTTTTTCCAAGATTGGTTTCCCAATCACCTCCCTTTAGAAAAAGGGAGTTAAATTCATTTGGACATCAGAATGTGAAAAGAGATTCCAACAAATAAAATACCTTATAACCAATGCACCTATGTTGAAGACTGCAAACCAAAACAAGGACTTTCTTATGTGTACAAATGCCTACAAGGAAGGGCTCAGAGGATTCCTTATGCAAGAGGGACGTGTGATTTTGTATGAAACCATAAACTGAATGAGCATGAAATCAATTATGTGACCCACGATTTGGAATTGGATGTCATAGTACATTCTTTAAAAATGTGGAGGTATTACCTCCTAGGTAGAATATTTGTGCTTATGACAAACCATAGTGGGTTGAGATATTTGTTTGATTGACTAAAACTCAATGCTAGACAAGCTAGGTGGATTTCTCTCTTCGATGAGCTTGATTTTCAAATCAAACATATTAAAGGAAAATAAAATAGGGTGGATGATGCCCTTAGTAGAAGTATGAAAGTGATTCATTGGGCAGTTGTAAGCACCTGTGAATCAGAAGTCAAGGAGAGAGTCAAAAGTGCACAAGAAACAAATGTATTTTTCAAGACTATGAAATCATACCTAGAGCAAGAGTCCACAAGGATGAAGTATGAGGGCTATCAAATGTTGAATGATGGCTTGCTAACTTACAAAGATAGGTTGTATATTCCAAATTTTGATGACTTGAAGAGGTTCATAATGGATGCACTACATAAAATACCATATACTGGTAATATTGGTTATCAGAAAATGATCACAGCCACTAAGAAACTATTTTATTGGCCCAGACTGAAAAAAAGGACATAGTTGATTACTTAGCTAAATGTCAAGAATGTCAACAGGTTAAGGAAGAGAACTGGCATCCAGTAGGGCTGTTGCAGCCCCTACCATTTCCCGAATGGAAATGGGAAACCATCTTTATGGATTTCATCACAGGATTTCCTAAATCAACCAAGAAAAATGACGCCATTATGGTAGTTGTGGAAACACTGAGCAAGGTTGCTCACTTTATTTCCATCAAGTCAAATTGCAAGGAAATAGATATTGCCAGTATTTTCATGAAATATATATTTAGGCTGCATGGCATGCCTAAGGAAATCATATCATACAGAGATACAAAATTTAATTCAAATTTTTGGAGATCTCTTTTTGTTGGTCTTGAAACTAAACTGCTATTTAGTACAACCTATCACCATCAAACTGATAGGAAGATAGAGAGGGTAAACCAAGTGTTAGAGTACATGTTAAGGATGCATGTGATGCATCATCCCAAGAAGTGGGAAGACTACCTACCACTGGTATAGTTTGCTTATAATAATGGCTATCAAGACTCATTGAAAATGAGCCCTTTTGAGGCCCTCTATGGTAGACAATGCAATATTCCAATTAGTTGGAATAACCTAGTAGACAAAATTACACTCAGTCTAGATATGATAAAAGAAATGGAACAACACGTAGTTCAAATAAAACATAATCTGAAAATAGCTCAGGATAGATAGAAAAGCTACACAGACAGAAAAAAGACTCATAGAGAATTCAAAGCAAGGGATCATGTGTATCTCCGAGTTAGGCCCAATTTTTTTTTTTGAGAATAAGAGCTTGTGCCAAGATGGCACCTTAGTATTTTGGACCCTTTAAAATTTTGGATAGAGTGGGACCTGTAGCATATAGACTAGACTTCCTCCCATAGTGAAGGCACATAATGTTTTCCATGTTTCGTCACTGAAGAAATATGTACATGATTCTAATCATATAATTGATTGGTTTGTGATTCAGGTGGAACCAAATGGAGAATTTCTTCCAAAGCCACAATTCATAATAGACAGGAAAGAAATATCACCCATGAACAGAACCATAGCACAAGTAAAGGTGCGGTGGAAACACTTTGGTCCAGATGAAGCTACATGGGAAATGGAGGATGCCATGAAATAGGAATATACCAATTTTTGTTTATTGTTGTACACACATAACACATCGGCAAGTAGAACATTGAGGATGATGTTCCTTTAAGGGGAAAGGGATTGCAATCATCATGTTTCCCCCAACTGGTAAATATAACTATAACCTTCTAATAGACTATGGGTAAATTGAATATGCATGGAAGTTGGAATTGATGAACCTTTTTGTTATAAAAGGTAATGTATATATTTATGTTACTAAATAAAATGTAAAGTGTTGAATAACTATTGAAGGGGTTTTCCAAGGTAGATCGTGATGCATGAGAGAGATTGTGAGGGTAACCAGCAATGGTTGAGACGAACCCTACCAGACCAATACTCTACTGGATTTAAATTATTCAGACCCAGAACAGTCCTCTGACCCAGAAAAATAAATTACCAATCAGGATGGTAGTTGGGAAGTCCTCCTCAAGAGTCAATGAGGATATGGGCATAGTACCCATCTTAAAACAAATTTATGATATGAACATGAAATGGGGATTGGGACCCACGAAAGAAAAGAGGGGAAATTCGTGGGAAGAAGAGAGGAGGAAAAAGGAATAGGTCTGATGACCATTTTCAAAAGAGGGAGAGCATGGGCAACTCTCTGGTTTTGAAGAGAACTGAAAAATGAATTTGTTCTGGGTACAGAAATTTGTTTGCCAATGTTTTCAGTCCAAGATGATAAACGAGGTTGCAGAGAAGATGATTGATTGAGGAAGTACTCATTGCATACCCCCTTTCTTGGTGGAGACAAAATTGATCTGTCAAGTTCTTGTGGGAGGAGGGGAGTGGACTCCGTCCCTGATTGTAGCTGAACAAAAGGAAGAGTCTCTCTCATAGCATTATGATCTAGCTAGGGGGTGGCCAACAATAAATCCATCTAGGAGTTGTTCTGCCTACGGTTGGGTGGAAAAGGGAACCCCTTTCAACAGTTGCATCACTATCTAGTTTCTAGAAAGTTTTATACCATGTTTTAGAACTGTGTAAGTTTAATTTCTGACAAAAGTGACTTAAGAAATTTAAGCAAAATAAAGAGAATGTCTTAGTTGAAGCTCTTTTTATTTAATTTCTCATCTCTTGATTGTTTGTGTGCTAAAATAAGATTTTTGGGAGTGGATGTTGTGGTTGAATGTGTTTTACACTTTAATGCATGTTGGGGAATTGATGACTGAATAGTTAAAAATATCTATAACACCTCTGAAAGAAGAGATAGTGATTTTTCTGCATAATAGTGCTCCATTTTAGTATGTCCTCAAATCCCCTACCAGAAAAGTTAGAAGATATCATATCTGTGTGGACTTTAGGAAATAATCTCAATTATGGGAAAACATTAAAAGTCCTTATAAATAATTATTGAGGAAAAATAATTAGGACATAAACATGAAATTGGTCTAAATGAATTAAAACACAGAAGTTCTCAAAATTCTATTTAGGGCATAAATAAACATTTATGTTTAAATTGTGTTAAATCTCCTAAATTTGGGAAGAATCCCCTTAAATTTTGGTGGGGAGTAAATACTAGTAGAAACATTGAATTTACTGTGGAGGTAAATCTTTGTATTAGGACCATTTTCTTAAATTTAGTAAGATCAGTAAAGCACAATAATAAGGAAATACAATTTACTCATTTACCCACAAGAACAGAGAGATTACAATTATGTTTTTAATTTCCATAATGGAGAAATTTCATGGGAATACAAACTTTTATTAAATCCCTTTATAAATACTGGAAATTTATATTTTTCTTTTCCTTATTTTCTGTAAGAGAAAATAATTTCCTTTAAATCTTCGAGGTAACAAAACTGAGTAAGACAATGGAAATATATGTATATATGTCTATATACATATGATTAGTATTGTTACTATTATTATTATTATTATTCTGAAAATGGTGGTTAAATCCCATGGAGCGTAAAATACCTCAGACCAAAGAGAATATATTTATTAATATTTTAATGTCAAAAACACCAGGGAATAAATGGTGACCAAATTCTTTAACCTTTTCGTAGTCTTCGGAACTTCGGGATGTTTGCATGATGGGATTCCATGAGCCAAAGTCGTAGAATAACTGAACCCTTTCTTTCCCTGAGAAAGGTTGCATATGTAATAAATACAATTATTAAATTATTGTATTTAATGTGATCAATTAACATAATTCAATATAATATACCTTTAATAAAATATATATTATATTATAATCCAAATTATTTCATTGTATTTAAACCACAATGTAATTACAAGTGGGTCCCCTTCGGGACTCCAGAACTCTTGGTTAATTGAGAATGAAGAGTTGCATGGAAGAGATGAAGGAGATTGACTTGGAGAACACACTCTCTCTCTTTTCAATTATTAAATATACTATTAGAGAATTTTAAAACATGGGCGTAATTTTCAAGTAATATAAAATAATATATTATATTATTTTAAGGTTCATTAAAATGGCTACATGTGAATGAAGCCAACTCTTTTTATATGGAAACGTGCATAAGTGGGGCCACTTCGGTGCTTCGAGACTCCGATAGATTTGAGTACAAAGGATGTGTTGGAGAGCCAACGGTTATTGACCCAGAGATCTCTGTGTGTCTCTCATCTTAAATATTAATATAATCTTTGGAATTTTATAATCCTGGACGCAATTTCCAAAAAGGTTTAATATAATATATTTTAATTGAATTATTATGATATTTATACGTGACAAAGTACCAACCCTTCTTCCTTTTTAAATTTATTATTTAATGTGAAGTCACATGTAAGTGTGGACCCTTCGGGAGTTCAAGACTCCATAGCTCTGGGAGTTCGGGGCTTCGAGACTCCGAATGTTTGGGGATGATAGAAGGAACAAGAAAAAAAGGGTCGAAGGCCCGAACCTACCTCCATGCATTCCAAAGTTTGCATGAATATTAAACACATTTAAATTAAATGAGGTTATATTGATGTAATTGATTATAATAAATATTTGATGTGATTTATTTACATCATAATGTAGTATAATTAATATCATATTGCATCATAATATAACCTAAGTGGAACCTTCTTCGGAATTTCAACATTCAAGAGATTTGGGTTCATAAAAACTTGATGAGGAATCTTCGTCGAAGTCCGAAGGCTTAGGTATTAATGGGTATTGATAATCCTAAGTTCTCCTTGGATATAATTAATCATATTATAATATAATTAAATTGAATTGTATTATAATATAATTAATAAAAGACTAAATTTGTAAAATTAAATACCAAATTGAATACAATTAATCATTTTCCCCATCAAATAAATAAAAATGCATATATTTATATATATGTTAAATTACGTGAAAATTTGGCATGGAGTTGTGTGTTGGGGAGGAATTGAATTATATACCTTAATTGAGGTTAACCAATTTAAGTATATTATGAAGCAATTAACCTCATTGTGTTATAATATAATTACTCATAATTATCACATGAGTAATTTATTGAGTTAGTTCTAAAATACTTCTAGGGGGGGAAGAGAAACTAAAACCTCGGTAATTACTAGGCCATGAGTATTAGGATAAAAAACAAATTAATTACTGGATAATTAGTTTGTAAAGAATAATTATCCTTAATGATATTTAAGTAATTAATTACCAAAGAATGGTATTCTATGAAATATTAATTAAATATTTTAATTGGACTATAGGAGAGGGACTATTGTCACCCTCTAGTCATGCAAGCCTAAGCACCCGGCAGTGACATGTAGAATTGATATTGACTAAGAACATCATTGTGATGGATCATGTTAATATTTAACGGGTTTACGAGCCGAGTGGGGTCCAATAGGATTGGTGAACCTTAGGTGTCGAATGGATCCTAACTTAAGTTCAAGATGTTTCGCATGCATCAATATTTTCCATCGAGAGAAAGGGATTAGTCCTCAATACCAAATTCATTGGAGGTAAGAGAAAAAATTATACCCCATCCCTTAAAAAGGTACTTAGGGGTCGGGTGTGTGACAACAACTATCCATTGAACCCATTGACCCTTACTA
>JASDQU010243240.1:193323-203773 GCA_032191745.1 Picea mariana | reverse complement strand
GTTGCTACCAAGAGAACAAATTTATATAAAAAAATATTGCCATTCATCACTTTGCATTTATTTCTATATTATGATATATTTTCATTATTTATGGGATTATTTCTTCCGTTGCAATCTGTGATTCAATTCAGAGAACTAAGTGTCACTGAATTTTTGTTAATGTTCCATCAATATATTGCATCACTTGAAAATGTGATGATGTGAAGTTTATATTATAGTTTTGACTCTAACATATATGTATATTTTTTTCAATTTTCGTATGTAGCAAATATGAATCCTGATTTTAAATTGATGTATTTCACTCAACAAGTCATTTCCCATTGGTTTTAAGGATTTGGTGGGATTTGTTGTTGTTAATTGCATTAGGTCATACTATTTCTATTGGTGACTTCTGTCTCATTAACAAAAAATGGTTTCGACAAATTCGATTTCTCTTTATCCATTCACTGAAACAGGTCATGTTAGCGCTTGATATGTTCTAATGACTTCCTTAGAACTATTCCAAGAAAATATTGAAATTTATTATAGGGTTTTAAATGGTATTCGTGGATCAAAAAGGTAGGAAGAAGAATATTGATCAGAAACTGGAATAAGCACATATAGATCATGGATCAATACCATTGGGCATGGATTATTTTGTTAACATCCTATGGATCAAAGGAAATCGAGTTGAATATCAAACAAGAGGTTTTTCATTATGGAATATAGAAGAAAAATGAAACAAATATGAATCATAAAGTGACCTATTCTAGATCAACTTTTCACCTTCATGAGATAGAATATCCACTAAACATAAATTCTTTCTGAAGAATGGATAACGATACTTGAATAGATCACATGAATGATAGAAAGATACAATGAGGCTTCGCTGTATAAGAATTTATTATCCATGGACAATTATTGATGCTCAATAACTGTAATTTATTCAAGTAATAGGATAAAATAAGATAAGGAACAAAGAACATTACAAAATAATAATAAAAATATCAAGAATATTTGATAATAAGAAATACAAATACAATTTTCCTATAGGCTTACAATGATGCACACATTCCTCTCAGAGTTCTCATCTTTTTCTCTCTTCCTCACCTGGAATATTCCCCCTTTTTTCTCCCACCCATCTACATTCAAAATCCTATAATTTATAACTATTTACAATATCAGGGTTGTTATCAGCTTTAGGGAATAAAATCCATCAATAAACAAAAAATAAATGGATTGTTTTATCTATGGAAAGAGATTCAGAGCTGCCCGATATTCTTCCTTGAAATTATACCACATGATAGATGACTTCCTCAGCTAATGCCTCGATATTTGGGCTCTAAACTATACTATGGATAATATGATGAGACTAGTTGAAAACTTAATGTGTTAGTTATTCATTTATCCAAAAATTGAGGAATCCTTTTGTTGAACAAAATTAACCACTTGCTTTTCCACCCGTCTTATCTAATACATAATTTCCCTTGAATTCTTAAACTCTGTATCCAAATATGAAACAGATTTACACACGGTGATAAGAGACTTGTTTGCAAACAAGGGTTTTATGCTATGAAACAATGCAACCCATTGTGCAACGATGCAACCAAAATACCATGATACATCCAATAAATATAACAACTCTTGAAATGAAACAAAAATTACGCTGAAAACCTTTCACTTTGGTGCTTAGATGGGGCACTTGGCATTGGGTCTCGATGATTTTCATCTAGCTTACACTTGGATGATCTCATGAGATGCTTGTGTTGGTGCTTAGATAATATTTCTATGTGTTCGACACATGAGTGCTACTCTGTCTCTTGACATTTAATGCATGATGGGGCTAGCGCAATGCCCATTTTATTCTGTAATGGGAATAATCCCATATGAACACGGTGTAATCAAATATTACGCTTGATAAATAAAAGTGTACCATCAATAGATTTACACATTGAGAACAACTTATGTAGGCCTCTCTCCTTGGCACTCCTTATGTGGGATGTTTCTTGATGCTTTGGCTCTTGGTTGGAATTTTGGTAGCTTTTTGGTCGAATTTGGTGGCATGTGCCTTGATGCGAATTGGATATTAGGATTACTACCCAATATTTTTTATGAAAATAACATCTTCACATAAAGTGAATTCCAAACCTATACCCTTTAGTAAACATTATTGAAACCAATCATTTCCCACAGTGAATTCCAAACCTATACCCTTTAGTAAACATTATTGAAACCAATCATTTCCCACAGTGAATTCATTTGCATAACATGATAGTTTAGCTATTGGAACTTTAAACTTACTATAGAAACTCATTTTGGATTTTTGATAAATATGCTACCAGATGTTCAATACCTCATAAAAGAAAAAAACCTTTAAATATGCACTTAGCTTTTGGAAGGCCAAAACTTTATGGGACATACTGACAATGATAATTGTGATACTACAAAATTAGGTACTAACACCTATCTCCATCTGGGGATGGTGTCCTCCTTGTGAGGCACCAAGAATTGCAGACTAGTGCCAAAACCATTTCATCCCTACAACCTATTTTGCAACCATACTAAAAACAAACCACTCTGCAGGCTGAAAACAAATCATAGAAGTTCCTTTCACCATTGTGATATGGAATCTTTATTCAGCTAATCTACTGCACATAAAATCAAGATGAAAACCAAATGCTTGGAATGCGAGCTTATTTATATACATACACCTAAGATAATTAATCGGATCCTTCTACTCATGTGAAATCACATTTCCAATGAAACCAATCAATTAAATGATCATCAATAAAAAGCCAAAAAAGTACCAGAAATTATCTTGGAGCCCATACTTATAGTTATAGGATCCCTTCCTTATAAAGAAAAGACAGAAAATCCATAGTTCCATTTTGACTCCATGTAGATTTCCTCGGGATCACAAGAAGAAATAATTTGATGGAAAGTGAATACCTCATTTTCTTGTTTATGCATGTCAAACTTAGGCTCATTGAATTCTAGAAACCACTCGTCAACGTGTTGTGTAAAATAAGATATGGTCAATTGATCTTGTAACTCCTCAACATCGCCTTCACAACCTTCCAAAGAATATGATTCATAACTTCCATTCATGGGATCACTATTAAAATATGTTTTATATGTTGATGTATAAATATGGTCCTCGAAACTAGGCTCTAACTCTGAACTATAACTGACATATACAAGATTTGATCCTTCATGGACTACAGTTTTGATTTTCTCCTGAAACTGTTGATCAAGATGTTTAACAAAAGGGGATTCCTGATCTAAAAATTCAATATCATCATCTTATTCTTCATTATAATTGGTTCACTTTGATAAATTTATAATGATAATGACAAATATTTATGTTATTCCTTATCTATAAATTGAATTTCACTTTCAGAAATAGAGATAAACCTTTCATCATTTAATTCATTATCAACATCTCCAAATTCATCATGAATGAATGAATCAGAAAATGACTGAACTGAAGTCAAATATGAATGATCATCCATATCCTCCTCCTAATTCCTAAAATTTTCTAAAGGAAATTTTATATCTTCATCATTTCCAAGGGGAAGACTACCAACCTATCTATAAGAGTCCTAATCTTTTTCATTAGAAATATAAAAAGGAACAATACTCTCTTGCAAGTTTTCCTTCTTAACAAGTTATATTTCCTCTTCACTACAACAAGAACAAACTTCTCTATGTTGAAGACTTGACTCAAATTCTTCACAACAACGTTCAAAAAGAGACTCAACTAGAAAATACTTTTTACAATGATTATGAAAATTTGTATGAAACACTTTCAATGAATAAATGCTAGAAGGAGAAATATATTTGTACCATTCACGAGCATCTCCTTCCATGGAATACATGAACATCTTCATGAGGACATATTCATGATAAATACCCAATTAATGTATGATTTCATGAAAATCAAGAAAATGTTCTATAGGATTGCCATCTTTGTTTCCTTTAAATCCGGGAAGGAAATCTACCCACTCATCCATAATAGGTACAACATTTAGAAACCCATGAATAACTGAAAAATCAAATGGTGCAAAACTTTGAGCCAAAATAACATCCATTTGATTATCATATAATTTTGACATTCTAAAATAGTGGAGTCACCAGTTGATTCTTCTATCATGGAGTTGCCAATTGAGTTATCTGCAGTCCAATTATAATGTCTAATTCTTGTTTACCATTGAGAACTAGAGTTGACCCTTGATATACACCCAGGGAAAAAATAACTATGTTCCTCCATTCCCTGGTAACGATGCCAAAATTTTTATTGTTAGAATATAATGGATGTGCTCATTTAACCATAAACAATATAACAATATTTTCACCCAACCATAGGCCGAATCCACCCCCGAGCACCTTAACCTTGACAGAGAATCATTCCAGAAGAAAAAGCTAGACTGGATAGCCAAACAAAGGTGGTGCACATTTCTCCAAGGATAGCGCACCAAAAACAAGAGTAACAAGAGCTGATCAGAGAGTTCAAACCATAACCAAGAGAGATTCCAAGCCAAAACTAAAATCTACTAGTTGTAGTAGTTGCAACAACAACTCTCCTCCAAACTTGCGCACAAACTAGCCAACTACAGTGTGCACAAGTGTTGCTTCTATAGTTCTGAGAATACTGGCTAGAATGAAGATTGCCCCTCCTGTATTTATACTAATTCTGGCAGACTGCCTAGGCCAAGTTCTCATTCTAGGTATTAATTATTTAGTATATAATATTTCCTTTAGACGACTTCTTCTCTTGGAGAATAATAACCTAATACAAGTCATTCTCTTGAGCCGACTTGTCTTCTAGGGTTATTAACCAATTAATTAGGGTTTCTTCTTGCTTCCTAGAATATTCTGTTCTTGTCAGGTTTACACGTGGAGGTAAATACCTCCCTCAACTACCATAATATCAAAACTCCCTCCTAGCTAGGGAGGTATTGAAGGTAATGGTCTTGAGCACAAACATACCATTCACCCGGTAGCATCAACATAGTCGTATAGATTATCTCATGATTAGATCATGAGCACCATCATCACTGTCAGTTTCATCAACTGTATCATCTCTTGAAAACATACTCCATCTGAGTAATCATATATGATGTTGAATAAGTCACTCACTCCATAGAGTGACACAAGAACCATTCTTCTAATCTGAACATATGTCCTAGAATAATAAATGTCCTGGACCATTTTTCGTCTCGGAAATATTCTGTCCATTGATCATCCATCTAGATGATAATCATTTCCAACACTATTGATAGTCTTCAAGGAAATCAGAACAATGTCATTCAATAGAACACAATTGTGTCTATCCATAGTAATACACAACTACAATGCAGTGGTACACTACCACACCAAGTAGCACACAGATACTTGATCAGTGACATATAGTCACAATTAGTGGAACACATATACCATAGTAGTATACATCTACTGTCTGGAGACATACAGTCTCCATAAAAATCATATCATCTGATATCAACCTGCACAGGAAACATTGTTATGATATAAACTGAATCATCTAGGCCATTCTTCCACTCACATATGTGAGATTTGGAAGAGCATCTTCCCTTAGAAAGTAAAACATCAATGATGAACTATATGGACTATTCTTCTCAAGAAAGGAAGAATAATTGTCCTGATTTCTGAGCCTGGACCATTCACCTATATGGGCCATTCACCTATCTGAGCCATTCCTCCGAAACTAAACAAAGTGAAACCTAGAGAGAATGAGTCTTCCCTAGGGAATGCATGTCCCTGATTGTTGAACCTAGACCAACCACCTATCTGGGCCATTCTTCTGGCACTAAACAAAGTGAAACCTAGAGAGAATGAATCTGCCCTAGGGAATGATTGTCCGGACCATTTCCTAAGGAAATGAATGTCCTGCACCAACTTCCAAAATGGACCATTCTTCGAAATTGCTCACAGCTTTGAGCTTCAAAATAATGACTGTCTGGCAAGGCAGACCAGTCTTCTTGACCACTACTGAAAGTGACCATCAAGAAGAGAGACTATCCTAAACCATTCCCCCACAATGGCCACAAGGGGAATCGTTGTCTATGATACATCAACAATGCATCAAACCATTTTCATTACAAAAATGACCATTCGATCTGGACCATTTTCCAAACTAGAAAATGCCTGCCTGTCAGAAATCTCAAACCACTTTCCGAACTGGAAAGGAACTGCTCATCTTGGACCATTTTTCAAACTTGAAAAATGACTGTCCATAAATCAATAACACATTAGTACTGCCTCCCAACCCAGGAGTCATCTCTTCCTTTTCCAATAAGGAAGTTGTCTCCATGAGCTCCAACTTGAGTATAAAAAACTCTTTCATCTTGATCAGGGGATTTACCAAAAGGTCTACTTATCTTCTCATCTGTGGAGATATATATATTGGACAACCTGTTGGTGTCCAGGTATGAACGATTTATTCACCCTTTTTCCTACATTAATTTATCAATCCGGGTGCGTATCCTTTCAAGGCAACGCGAAAGGTATATGCAGGGTAAAGAGTACAATTCGTTCTAGCCAAGGGTTCATGATTAAGATTCAAAACATTACTATCAACTGGATTAACTACAACTTCTGAAAGGTACTCATAAGAATCACATGCTGTAACAACAAGCATAAACTAAGAAATAATGTTGTAACAACAAGCATAAACTGATAAATAGCACACTGTAACAACAGCATAAACTGATAAATAACACACTGTAACAACAAGCATAAACTGATAAATAACACACACAGGAAGACGCAGCACCTGATCAGAAGAGCAGGCCCAACTCTCTGATCAGGGATGCGCTGGTCACAGTGAAGATGAAGATATCAAAATAGGTAGTGTTTTATAAAGATGAAAAAGGTTATTACAATCTCAATGGGGACATCCCCAATTACATGAATAAACTGTCTTTTATACATCAAAAGGGAGAACAACCTCTTTCCCAAAAACATGGTAACCGTATCCCCAAAAATATGCATTAGTTGGAACGACACCAGTACCAGATGGACAGGATCAGTGAAATTCCCAAGATGGTTCAGGGATCCGCGACTCCAGCTGCGCAGCCTCTTTATGGCTTGGTTGTTGCTGTGAAGATCGGATCTGCTGCGGGATGAAGCCCTGGTCCTGTTCTCCAGAAGTTGCGGTCAAACATTCGTTTTAGTGCTGCGAATAGGCAAAACTCTGCGACTTTTACTTCATTAATAAAATATTCCAATAGACAAGGTAGGGGTAATTACCTCACAGATTTAGCATAGTAAACATAGGTAAATAAGTGTAAAAAGGTCAAAAAGGTAATGGAAATGTAGTAGAAAGATAACATGATTTGGTGCCCAACATCTCCCCCCAACTAGCCTTCTGCATGCCCTCATGCAATTTGCCGCTTCCGTAGGTCTAGATTTTGTTGACTATTGGCTTCTTGAAAATGGGCGAGATCATATTATTCGGTCATCTCTGTTCCTAGAACTTTAAAACCATCTAAGAGGTGGACGTCTTCCCACCAATCTTCTGGGACGATATACGCTGGAGTGTACTCTTCTACAGGCAACCAAATAGTGGGAAAATGAAACCGGAGTCCCATCCATCGGATCTCGCTTTTTTGGACACATGCCACATATATGGGCACTCTGGGGAGCACCCATGCAAAATTTGGTGCCCCAAAAGGTTCCTTGTTCCGGAGAGTTGTAGGTGTCATCATCCACCTTTTCTGACAACAATCAAGGGCTTCTTCATGAAATCTGACTATTTGTTTAACTCAAAGATCAAGGCATCAATTTTGTGTCCTCAACATTCTGTCTCTATTCGCCTCAATTCCCAAAAAGGTGTTGTGTTTATTGAACATGGTGACTGACCTCTCAAGTTCTCCTCTTACCATAAACAACTTTGTAACCTGATTAGATTCAAATGTGTTAAAAGCCTTCTACCAGCTGATCTAGTTGAAAGTGTAAGAGGTGAGGGCTTTTAAATGGATGTCTCCCACATACGAGACTAGATTGAAGTCTCTATCCAGGTGTAGAAAATATCTATGCAGGTAAAATTCACACATCAAATGCTGAGTTGGCACGTCATGGTACCTCATTATTCGGAGGAATTGTACACCATTTTCTATCTTATAACTAATCTCATTTTTTATGCTCTCCATGCAGAATAGAAGAAAACGTTCATGTAAGAATAAATAATAAATAGAAGCATGGGGGTGACAAGCCATCACCTCTTGCGCCAAACTAGACATCTTCTCTTTATCCATTTTCATCTCTTCCACTTGCTTTTCTAGCTACTCCATCTTGAGCTCTTGCTTCGCATGCCTTAATCTCATGATGTCTATACGCTCCACATATTCAAAAATAGTTGTGGGGCTTGTTCCTACTTTCTTCTGATCTCATTTTGATACTGAGCCATAGTAGACTTCCAAGTTTGCACTTCGACTATTAAGGCATGCTCATGGTCTTCAAACAATCGCTCGACTGGGTCTGTTTGAGTAGCAGCAGAGGTTATGGCTGACTAGTCCGTCTGAGTCTTTGTTTCTACTCCTATGGTCTTGGACTTTCTATCTTTCTTTTTGTATTTCTTCATCCGCTCCTACAATTTGTGTACCTGTTTCCTTAGTTTCCTGACCTCCATCTTAAGCCGCATTGTCTCCTTAAATTGTGGTTGATGTTTTTGTTTGACTGGGAGTCTTACGACCTTCTCGCCTGGTTCTTCCATTGGCTCATTCGTCGGGACCGCTTCACTTGGTCCCTCCTCTTCGCCTACAACTATTTCCTCTTGTTGCACGCTCTCCACAACCGGTGGTGTCCTTGCGAGATGTTCTCCTTCTAATGTATCCGTTTGAATATCATCCACCCCACATAGTTGTGACTTTTGTGATAGAATTGGAGGAATGGCGAGGTCTTCTTCTGTATGTCGAAGGGAATGAGTTCGCCTCACTCCTCTTGGGATAAAGGAGAAAAAGGAGAACAGGTAGGGATCTTCAATATTCGGTCCTGAGGTTGACACTAGTTCTTATGGTTCAGCGCCAACCTCATGCCCTAGTTCTCCCAACATTTCTTCCATGGGCTCTATGGTCAGGGTGGTCACGACCTCTTCTTCATTCTATTTATCCTCCTCCATCAACTCCATGGTGATAGGAGGTTCCTGTGGAGTACCCTCAGTCGCAATATTGACCAATTAACTTGCTCATGTCTGTTGTGACCCCGCTTCTGTGGTTTTCATTCTATCAAATTTCTCTGCTAGTTCCACAGGCAAGACTAGTTCTTATGGGACAGCCTCGGCCGTGGTACTAGTGGGCCTTTCTGTGTCAACTTCTATATCTTCCATTGGTTCCATGTTTTTGGCTTGCTCTTGGGGAGAAGCCTCTTCTTCAAATGCTTCAGCTTCCATCTCCATCTCTTTTGGTTCCTCCTGGTCAACTTAGTCATCTTCTCCTGCATTTTCCTTCTTCGCAGCTTCTGGTTCATCTTCCTTAGCAGCTGCAGTGGCTGCTACTTCTTCCTATGTGGAATCCTGAAACAGTTCCCACGGGATTAGGATTTGTATGATGGCATTCATTACTAATAGTTGAACCAGCCCATGGTGGGTGATGGTCGCCAATACCTGTCGCGACTCCTAAGAAAAATGTGCAATTAGGTGAAGGCTTCTCAATAAGAAATAAGGCACATTCAGTGAGAAAGCCTCTGCTTGGGGAAATCGCAGGTGAGTTAGTATTTGGAGATGGTATTTGAATATGGTGGAGTATCTCCCTTCGCAAGTCATATATGTCATGATGAATTATGCTACTTCCTTCCATGGATGCGACAACGAATTTCGGTCATATCCTCGACCCTTTTGCACAATGCTTTCTTCTGCCTGTAAAAAGGCTTCAGGAAACTCCAGAAGGACGGACCTTCTTGAAAACCATCACTGCCTGTTTTGAGGGAGTCCACTGACTTCTGCAATGGCTTCCTCTATCACAGAAATTTCAATTCCACAGACTCGAGAGCTTCCTTCTCTCAAGTTGAGTGCGAATTCCGTCGCAATTTCTTCATTCGATCCTTTCAATCTGTCAAAGTAAACATTCCAACCCAAATTCTCAAAGACCTTCCATACCTACTGATTGTTTTGAACTCTCGTTGTATCTTCAGTTTCATGCCGCACAAATCGTCCACCCATTGTTGCAGAGGCGGAGTCAGCATGACGAATGCAGTTAGTTGGTAGGGGAAAATGACAAGGCTCCAAACCATTGGCAACTGAAATAACATATTTCGCTTTTGGGGACGACGGATAAAACAATGCTAGTATGTTTGGAAATGATGACAGATTGTGGTGGTACTATCAGAAATTTAATACAGCATGTTGGGGAGGTGACTGATTATGACTCTGCGCATACGAGTACGCATTTCGACATATCAAGTTATGATTACGGAGTATCGAAATCATTAGATTTTGTTTGATGAGGATCATGTG
>JASDQU010243240.1:176368-190424 GCA_032191745.1 Picea mariana | reverse complement strand
GGGTCCATCCGGATTCCTTCAACTAAGAGGAAATGTCCTAGAACAATTCTTTCTTCCATCATCATATGACATTTTTCCATACTCAATGAGACACGCACTTGTATACACCTTTCGAGAACGTTTTCTAATTTTTTTAGCCCTTCAAGAAATGAATCCCCATATGGAGTAAAGTCATCCATGTAGATTTCAACACTGTCATCTATCAAATCAGAGAAGATTCCCAAAATTTCCCTTTGGAACGTTGCAGGAGCATTACACAGGCCAAAAGGAAGGACTCGGTATGACAATGTTCCCCAGGGGCATGTGAAAGTGGTTTTATCCTAATCTTCAGGAGCTATCTGGATCTGGTTATACCCACTAAACCCATCTAGAAAAGAAAAAAAAAATTGCCAGACAATGTGCCCAGAACTTGATCAATACATGGCAAAGGAAAATGATATTTCTGCATTGCCTTATTTAATTCTTGATAATCCACGCATATTTTCCATTTACCATTTTTCTTAGGGACCATTACTAATGGGGAGACCCATTGTCTATCTGAGATGGGGTAAATAAAACCTACGTCTAGTAATTTCTAAAGTTCTTCTTTCACAACATTTTTCAATGCGGGGTTCATCCTTCTCTAGGGTTGTCTCACAGGATGACAATCCTCCTTAATGTATATATGATGGGTGCATGAATTAGTAGGGATCCCTTTCATATCTGTATAATCCCAAGAAAAGGCCTCTTTTTGTTTCCAAAGGACATCCACGAGTTGCTTCTTCTGGGATTCTGACAGGGTTGGATTAATATTCAGGGTTTTCCCTGGTTCTAGTTCTACTGGGACACTTTCACTGGGTGCATCAACAGGTAGCTGCTCTGATCCTTCTGCTGTTTCCATTTTTTCCTGAGTCTCACAGCTTAGGATAGATTCTAGGAATTGTTGATTTGTTTTAGAAATGAAGCAAGGATCATCCATAAAATAGGTGATTACATCATCTCCCGATTCTATTTTCAACTGAAGGGCTTGTCCAATAGTGAGAACTGGCCTCAATTCCTCATTTTCTGTTTCGGACTCTTTCCTATGTAAAATTTTCTTTCTTCCTACTGGTTTTATGGATGGGTTTGGTTCTGCAGGTGGGTATAACACTAATTTCTTAATGTTGTGGCCATTGGAAATAACCATGTGCCCTGATCGACACCCAATGTAAGCATCCGCAGTAGCCAACCATGGTCTACCCAAGATCAAAGGATGGCTGCCCACTGAATATTGTGTCTGTAAGACCAGGAAATCTACGGGATAGTGCCATGAATCTACTAAAATTTTTACATATTCCAACTTTCCTACAGGTTTGACTGTGGATCGGTCTACCAATTCCAATACTATAGGTGTATGTTTCAAGTTACGAAGACCTAATGCATGCATGGTTTCAGTGGTGATAACGTTGATGGAAACACCCAGGTCTACCAACACATTTGGAATCTGTACCCCATTAATTTGTACTGTCAGAATTGGGTTCCCTGGATCTCCATACTTTTTAGGAATTGACTTTCCCATCATGAAAACTGAAAATTTTCCCATAACATGAATGGTAAGGGGGTCTTTGGATTTCTTTGCAGATTTCTTTGAATAGTATTCCCTAAGAGTCTTTTCATATATTGGCACATCCTTCATAGCTTGTAACAAGGGAATTTTAACAAATAAATTCTGCAGTTCTCCTAATAAATCAAATTCAGGTTGAGGGCTTGATTTACTCAAAGTTAGTCTCTCTGGGTAAGGTGGTTTAGATTGATGTTGTTTTACAGGAGATGCCTAGTTTTTATTAGTTTGTTTTGGCTCTTTACTAATTGGTTCTGATTCCTTACCTTCACTATCGATTCGTTCAATGGTAACTGGAGGAGGTTGAGCATCAACTATCCACCCTTATCGTAGATTGATTTCATACAACTCTGCAGTGGAAATGCTATATGAAGGTAGGTTAAGAATGTCAGTTTGATGAACTCCCCTGCTATTAGGATTTGGATCAGGTTGGATTGGGAGCTGAGGAAGGGAAGGTTGGTTACCTCGAGGCACATTAAAGGGCAGCTGGAGTTGTTGTTGTGGCATCGATTGAGGAAACTTCCCAGGAGGGTATCCTCGCCAAGTTGGAGCCCATGGGGAGCTTGAACTGGCTTGAGGATTCCACTATTGCCACAGTGGAAACTGGTATTGTGGCCACATGGGAGGATAGGGCATGGATTGAGGATTCATATTAGAATTATTGAAATACTGAGATGGATCTGAGTACATACCTTGATTTTTCATTAGTGGTCGAGGTTGCCACGGATTTCTAGACCCCATGAGGTATAGTTGCTCCATGTCTTTCCCTGTTCCTTGAAATACTTATTTCAGGCCTGGTAGGGAGGGGCATGAACTTGTTGCATGATTTAGCTCACAGATTGCACATTCCTTTATGGAGTTTAGTGGACATTCCCTCTCTGGATTCTTTTTTCTACACGTCGAGCAGAATATTGCCATAGTCCTGTCCAATTCTACCTGCTTCTGCTTTACTTGCAGCGTATCCATGTGTGCTGATAGGGTGCTGAGGATATCCATCCTCAGACTGTCTAGTAGGTTTCCAATTTCTACTTTTGTAACAGCTCTGCCAGACCCTTTTACTGGGCGAATTCCTTGTCTGTTTCTTGCAAGTCCTCTTGAGCACTGAATCCATAACTCATAGATACCTTCGAAGGTTTCCTTAGAGATGTCTCCTTTTCCTACAATGTTCAATAGTTCCATTGAGTCCTCATGGAAAGATCGAAGGAGGATAATTTTTAGAATTTATTTATCCAGGTCAGAGTGACTCGACCTCTGTAAGGTGTACTTGAATCATTCCACACAATCTTCCAAACTCTCGTCTTCTTTTTGTGCAAACTTGAAAAGTTCTTCCTTAATGTTCTAGGATTTATAGTAATCCTGTTATTTTTCTAGAAAAGTTGTCTACATATAATCCCATGTGGAAATAGTACTTCCTCCAAGGCCCATGAACCATCATAGAGCCATCCCTTTTAATGTAGAAGGATTTTTTTTTAACTTTTAGGCTTCCGTCATGTAGTCATACCCTCGGCACACTATGTCGAATTCGAATAGAAATGTGTCGAGATCTTTTGAAACAAGACCATGAAAGTTTGGTAAGGCTGCTAATGGAATAGGCTTAGTGGGTACACCAACTCCCAGGTTTCAAATTGGAAACTCGATAGTGGAGGTTGTGGGAGCCATAAATATCTTCCAATAATCCCTTGGTATTTCACCAGACTCTGTAGGAGGTGGTTGAGGCTTCCTTACCCCTTGGGTCCAAGTTGCTTTAGCAGCACTTCCCCGGTCCCTTGATGATGTAAATACTCCTTCGATCCCTTCTTCTATGTTCTGATGAATTGATCCCTCGACTACAACCCTCTCTCTTTTGCTGGGGTGGTCTGACTCTGTTGAGGTTTTGCTTGCGAACTCTTCCTCCTCTGTTGCCAGCATAAGATTTCCTTGGTCAGGTATGCCACTAGATATTTCTTCAACTGCTAGGGGAACCTGTTGTGTCGTATCGCCCAAGAATGTTGTAGACAACACTGGTTGATCTACTGATTGTCCCTCAGATTTCACTCTTTGTGCCCTTGGTCTCACGACTGCGTGAGATGATGTTTCTAACTCAACCTTTTCTATAATCTGCTGGATGTAGGTCTTTCTTCCCAAATCTGGTCCTCCCTTCTTTGGGGCTTTCCCTCTGCCCCCGGTATTTGGTTATTTGTTCATACAAGTCTTGAAATGATGGAGGGTCTTGGCATGAACCTACAATTCTTTAGTCTTGAAGTAAGGTGTCAAAGGACCATTCCTTCCCCAAGATAAAATATTTTATGAAAAAGAAAGGCAGCTAAAAAAACAAGAATCTAAGGTTCAGGGCCTGGAGTAGGGTGTCAAAGGACTCTTCCCTCCCCTGGACAAGAACAAAACACACCACGGAAAAGACCTGATACTTTTCAAATCTGAAGCAAGGCGTCAAATGACTCCTCCCTCCCTAGGGTAAAAGCTAGGGTTTCCCCAAAAAAAAACAAAAAAAAAAAAACACAAGGGTTTGAAAGAAATAAATCTTAACTCAGGATCTGGAGTAGGGCGTCAAAACACTCCTCCCTCCCCAATACAAAAAAATGAAAAAACAAAAATAAAAACAAGTGGAAAGATCACCTATGCTCAGGACCTGAAGTAGAGTGAGAAAACTCATTCTCTCCCCAGGACGAGAGATTGACCCTCTGGTTGGTCCATATCGTTGTCTTGTACCTTGTTAGCCTCCCCGGCAATGGTGTCAAAATGTTGGTGTCCAGGTATGAACGATTTATTCACCCTTTTTCCTACATTAATTTATCAATCCGGGTGCGTATCCTTTCAAGGCAATGCACAAGGTATATGCAGGGGCAAGAGTACAATTCATTCTATCCAAGGGTTCCTGATTAAGATTCAAAACATTACTGTCAACTGGATTAACTACAACTTTCGAAAGGTACTCATAAGAATCACATGTTGTAACAACAAGCATAAACTAAGAAATAACGTTGTAACAACAAGCATAAACTGATAAATAACACACTGTAACAGTAGCATAAACTGATAAATAACACACTATAACAACAAGCATAAACTGATAAATAACACACACAGGAAGACACAACACCTGATTAGAAGAGTGGGCCCAGCTCTTTGATCAGGGTTGCGCTGGTCACAACGAATATGAAGACAACAAAATAGGTAGTGTTTTATAAATATGAAAAAGGTTATTACACTATCAATGGGGACATCCCCAGTTACAGGAATAAACTGTCTTTTATACATCAAAAGGGAGAACAATCTCTTTCCGAAAAACATGGTAACTGTATCCCCAAAAAAATGCATTAGTTGGAACGACACTAGTACCAGATGGACAGGATCAACGAAATGTCCAATATGGTTCAGGGATCCGGGACTCTAGCTGCGCGGCCTCTTTATGGCTTGTTTGTTGTTGTGAAGAGTGGATCTGCTGCAAGATGAAGCCTTGGTCCTGTTCTGTAGAAGTTGCAGTCAAACATTCGTTTTAGTGCTGCGAATAGGCAAAACTCTGCGACTTTTACTTCATTAATAAAATATTCCAAAAGAAAAGGTAGGGGTGATTACCTCGTAGATTTAGCATCGTAAACATAGGTAAATAAGTGTAAAAAGGTAAAAAAGGTAATGGAAATGTAGCAGAAAGATAGCCCGATTTGGTGCCCAACACAACCACTTTCTCTTTTATGTACTTCATCATGGAGAATGTAATGCTTGATCTCAATGTACTTCGGTCTTTGTGGAACACTAGTTTTATGAAGGCTACATATATCTCTAATCATTATAGTATATCATAGTTGGATTCAACTCTTTTGTTTCCTGCTAGCTCATAACATCATGGTAAGGCTCAAAATGAAACATATCCATGTGGCACTTCTTTTGTCATAATGATATTTTGTCATGGATTAGCAATCCATCGTCCTAGAATTCTGAGTAACCATTCTGATTTTTATCATATAAGGTTTTCACCATGATTCTATTGTGCATGAGAGGCTTTGCACCAAGTTGTTTGAATCCATACAAAATCTTCTTCCATATGAATACAAGGGTCTCTTTCTGGTATACATCAAAGCCTTGAGGTTGCTTTGCATACACGCTTTGTTCAATTATTCTAGAGAACAGTCTTTTCATTCATCTTATGTAAACCCCAATCCATGGATATTGTGGACGATATAATGACTCATGTAGAGGTATGTCTGGTTTACTGAAACAAGAAATCATTATAGTCTTCTCCCTCCATCTGGGAGAACCTCTAGTTTTGGATCTCGCAATGCTTACATTCATAAGTCTTCCATACACTGTTCTTCATCACAAATTTCAGTTCCTCTGCTTGATTGCTTTTAGTGAGTTAAGGTCAAACTAGTAGTCTTGTGATTCTTGATACAATGACTAATTGTTTTGGCTTTTCTTTCTCTCTTGTAATATTCATGTTCTTCATCATGTTTCTCTTTATCTCTTGGGTCCATAGAGTTTTATAAATATTCCATGCCCTAAAGATTCCAACTTCTTCCTTTCATCATAGGATCATGGATGTGGATGAACAATCAGAGATACTTTTATGCTTCTTTTCGAAGAAGGCTTCTTCTAAATTCAAACTGAACACGTACTTCTTTTCATGGTTGTTACCATGGATATATACTTCATCATATTCAATGGATCATAGGATTAACTCCCTACTAATCCTTGCTTCATGTATAAATGCATGCTCTTCTTTTGGAAATGTATAACCGACTCCTTCCATCTAACATAGTCCATGCTTTCGTCTGCATCCTTATTTCCTTTTGCAAAGTCTCATAAGTATTTCTCCAATTTCCTCTTGATTGTTGACTTCTTTCTATCTTTACTTCTTCTAGGTTTCTTCAAGATTGATTCTGTTTTCGGCTTATCTTGCAGTTGTTACTTATGTAATAACTTCCACATTAATTGTTACCAGGGGTTGTTGATGTACTTCATCCTTTCATGTGTATTGTCTGACTTGTAGTCATAGTGATAGAAATCCTTATGTTGTTGTTCTTCCATAGGTATAGTTTCTCTTGGAACATATTATCTTCTAAGAAATAGATATGAAAGATATGTACAGAAAACATGGTATGTACAAGAACTATGAAGAGTATTGTTACCTTGTCTTCGAAGAAGAATTTTGTTTCATCCTTCTTAGTCTTGTTTGAAGGATCCTTTTCTTCAACAACTGATGCTTCGTGTGTCTCCTTCCTTTTCTTTAGCTCAAGACAATGATTCTTGTAGTGACCATATTTTCGACAATTGAAGCATTGTATTTCTGACATATCTTTCTCTTGATTTGACTTCTTCCTTGAGCCAAACTTCCTTTTGTTCCTGAAATTATTGAATCTTGATGTGAAGGCTTGATCATCGTATTTCTTTTGATGTTTCTCTTTTGCACTAATCATTGATTCTTCTTGTGCACATCAAGTCCAAAGTTCTTCAAATGTAGGATACTCCTTCCTTGTCTTCATGCTTGCGGCAAATGCATCCCATGTCTTTGGAAGACCGTTGAGTACTATATTTACCATTTCCTTCTCTGAAATGATTTCCTGAATAGCTTGTAGTTGATATCTTAACTAATATATTCTCAAAAAGTATGATGTTATGTTGTCATCATCATTCATCCTCATGTCACGGAGCTCATTCTTCAGACTCATTACTTGTCCAATGTTTCTAACTCAGAAGAGGTTTATTAGAGAATTATACATCTTCTTAGACAAATCAATATAGGAGATGTAGGGTATCAAGTGGTCTTTATAGAATCCACTATGATACTCATGGCATTGATTTCATTGTCTTTGAACTTCTCCATAATTGCAACGTTCTGTGGTTCCTCCTATTTTCCTTCTTCAAACTTTGGTTCCACAATCTTTCCTTTCATGATATCCAACACTTTGTTCTTGGAAAGGATGAGATCAATCCTTCTATTCCATGCTCTAAAGTTCTAATCCCCTTATAACTTGTTTTATGACTTCATAGAGTAATTCATGGCTGCTTTGACTTGGTCAACCCTAGATTTGACCAAAAACTCAAACTTGACGTCTTAGCTTACTGAGAGTACCAGGATATGTGCTAGGCTAGGGCACACTAGTCTATCCAAGAATTAGGTCAATCTCTTCACTTAAGGTGCCTCAACGAGAGGGTTAGGGTTTCATTGTTGTAGTAGAAACTGGTTGCAACTGCAACTGAGAAAATTCTCCCAAACTATCTTCCAACGGTTAGACTGTTCGAAGATAGTGTGGTCCCATAACCCATTACAATATAATGGATGTGCTTGTTTAACCATAGACAATATAGAAATATTGTCACCCATCCATAGGCCAAAGCCACCCCCAATCATGTTAAAATTGACAAAGAATCATTTCAGAAGCAAACTCTAGACTGGATAGCCAAACAAATGTGGCACACCTTTGTCCAAGGATAGTGCACCAAAAACAAGAGTAACAAGATCCGATTAGAGATTCCAAACCATAACCAAGAGAGAGTCCAAGCCAAAACCGAAATCTGCTAGTTGCAGCAGCTGCAACAACTCTCCTCCAAACTTGCACACAAAATGGCCAACTGTTGTGCGTACAAGTGTTGCTTCTGCAGTTCTAAGAATACTGACCAGAATGAAGACTAGCCTCCTATATTTATACTAATTCTGGCAAACTGCATGGGCCAACTTCTCATTTTGGGTACTAATTCTTTAGTATATAATATTTCCTTTAGCTGAATTCTTCTCTTGGATACTAATAACCTAATACAAGTCATTCTCTTGAGTTGACTTGTCTTCTAGGGTTACTAACCAATTAATTAGGGTTTCTTCTTGCTTCCCAGAATATGCTATTCTCATCAGGTTTACACATGGAGGTAAATACCTCCTACAGCTACCATAATATCAACAATTATCTCTTGAGATTTTCTAATGACTTCCTTATAACTATGTCGAGCACATCTTGAAATTGAGTATAGGGTTTTAAATGGTATTGGTGGATAAAAAAGGTAGGAAAAGGAATACTAATAAAAAACTGAAATAAGAAAATATAGATCATATATCAATACCATTGGGCATGGATTATTTTGTTAACATCCTATGGATCAAAGGAAATCGAGCTAAATATCAGACAAGAGTTTTTTCATTATGGCGGATATAATAAAAGGAAAACAAATATGAACCACAAAATGACCTATTCTAGATCAAGTTTGCACCTCCATGAGATAGAATATCCACTAAATAGAAATGATTTATGAAGAATGGATAATGATACTTGAATAGATCACATGAATGATAGGAAGATACAATGAGGCTTCACTACATAAGAATCTATTATTCATGGAAAACTATTGATTCTCAATAACTATAATTTATTAAAGTAAGAGGATAAAATAATATAAGGAACAAAGGAAATTACAAACTGATAATAAAAATCTCAAGAATATTTGATAATAACAAACTACAAAGACAAATTTCCTACAGGATTACAATGATGCACACAATCTTCTCAAATTTCTCATCTTTTTCTCTCTTCCTCACCCAGAAGATTCCCCTTTTTTCTCCCACCCATCTACATTCAAAATCCTAAAATTTATAATCATTTACAATATTTGGGTTATTATCATCTTTAGGGAATAAAATCTATTAATAAACCAAAAATAAAAGGAAACTTTGGTGGCATGTGGCTTGATGCAAATTGGAGATTGGGCTTACAGCCCAATATTTTTTATAGAAATAACAATAGCTTCTGCATAAAGTGAATTTCAAACCTTGACCCTTTAATAAACATTACTGAAACCAAGAATTTCTCACAACACATTCATTTTCATAGCATGAGGGTTTAGCTACCGGAACTTTAAACTTCCTGTAGCAACTCCTTTTGAATTTTTGATAAATCTGCTACCAGATGTTCAATACATCATTAAAGATAAAACCCTTTGAATATGCACTTAGCTTCTGGAAGACCAAAAATTTCGGGGACATACTGACAATGAAATTTTTGATACTGCAAAATTAGGTACTAACCGATCAACTTATCTTTCTTTCATCCAAAATGTGCACTAATAGGGAGGAGTTCTTATGCAAATCCATCCAAATTTATTGTTGTTTCCCTCTCATAATTGTAGGAGCCATGATGTCTACTTTTACACCACTGTTATCACTACTTCTTGTGCATTGAAATACGATGGTGGTACGTCGGTTTGTCGATGCAATTCCGTCGGTACTCTGATGAAACCTGGTTATTAGTTTTTTTCGTGAAATGGGGTCAGATATCTGATGAAAATGTTGACGTCGAATATCCAACACACTGTTGTCGGTTATGCCGACGAACCTAGGGACCAAAATCTTGTCGAAATTCCGATGTAACTACACATCACATATTTGTCATCCATAGAGTAGAACTGACTGAGGGGCAATTACCTTCCACATATATTACTGTCAGACTTGTCATTGAATGTTTGAATTTCACCTTCATCGTATATTTGAAGTCTATATAGTATATCCGACGAAGGTGTTATACCTTCGACGGATTTTAGTTTTGGAATGTACATCGAATATCCATTTGTTGTTCATGTATGGGTTGTTAGTGTAGAAAACTAGTTGACTTTTCTTTATGAATAAAGAATTGGTGAAGATTATACTCTCACTTTACTTCTACAGTTTTGTTAATAGTGGTGGGAAATGGAGGATATTCATATTAAAAACCTATTTCTTTTATGAATGTAGTCTAGAATAAATCATCTACTATGTAACCTACTAYATCTATTGTGTATATTGTGGAGAAATCTAAGGAGGTGCCAAAGTTGGAGGTCTCTAATCCTAATGTTTCAAAATTACTTTCATATTACAAATCATCTTCTCTAATATGCATATTTAATGCATTTTGACCTTCCACATCGAATTTGTACCAATGGATTTACTCAACCTAGACAAAACATTATGAGTTTTATTTATGCTCTAATTTTATTTTTTTTAATTCATTTTTCAAATCTTGTTGATTATCAAAAATATTTAGAGGAGGATGTTGGATTTGGGAAAGAGAGGGTATTTTTTATACCCCATTGTTCCCTAATTTTGATCAAACTAGTATGTCTATAATAAAAATGTTATCTATACTATGGATAACTATATAAAAATAGATATAAAGGAAATTAATCTAGGTATTTTCACATATGTTTGATCATGTGTTTAGATTGACATTAGCTAGGGTTTTCAAGATGAGATTCCCTTACAACAGGAAATTTTTAGATGGGTTTAGGTTTTGGATTATGATAATATTTATTTTCTATGTTAGCTGTACCAATAAATAGGGCATATCTAGGATTCTTGTCCTAAAATTAGATCATACTCTGAAGGAAACCAAACCAAAAGGTTTGAAAGCATGTTAACAACCATATATAGAGGATGAACATGATTGGACTGATGTAAATCAACAACCTCCTATTTCAACAAAGGAGAACAATTTTTATCTAGAAGTCCTAAATGGGGAACCTTGTCCTCCTATAGTGGATAGAGAAGAAAGATGAATGCACTTATTTTCTCATTGATGGTTATCATTGTACATGAATCTCCTTTAGAGGTTTTAAATTCTGGTTAATCACTATGGACTCTTCTTTATATGGGTGGCATGAGATTTTTCAATTCTATTTGATCATTATGGACTCTTGTTTAGAGGGGTGGCATGAGATTAAAAAGAAGAATGAATGAAAATGTAGGTTTTAGGATTATTTTATTAAGAAACATAAATGAAATGTAAATTAGATACTTAAGTCTAATTATGACCCCTAATTCCTATAGCCCCTAATGCTTAACACATTACTACGGTTGGATCATCTCCTCCCAGGATAAACTAACAAAATTCCTCTCAAGGGCTGAAGAAAAATGTTCCATGGGTCTTATGATAAAAATATGCCTCTTAACAGTGAAATTCTCCTCAAATAATTGGAAAGACTTTCCTTATGCAATGATTGAACTAAATTTGTCTGAAGTAAGTAAAGTACCCTTGTCCCAAGGGAGTGTAAATAGACCAGGAAGGAAGAGGAGGATTAGGAGAGGAATCACCTGAGAAGAAAAGGGAGTTTGTAATTAAGATTAGGTACAAAAAGGTTACGTCCATTTCCAACCATGACAATTTTTCCTTGTCTAATTGAAATTGCAATAAACGTTCTTCTTTTTAGTCTCAAGATAAGAGAGTTTTTAGAAGAAATGGAAGAAGTTAAACTATCTTTTAAAAACCAAATAATTTGTTTCGAATCATATTTTCCAAGTAATAAAATCAAATAATTTTTATTCCATAATTTGAAACCCAAATATTAATGCAAAGCTTCCTTATTCCATTATCATGAAATAAAGGTTATATTTTAATATTAAAGAATTATTGTGATGGTCGATCATTTAGTAATTATAATACATCATATATTTAAAGAGTTTTATGAAACTACATTTACATATAAGATTTAATAATAATTATTTTTATATATCTATTAAAAACATATAATATTTAATATTAATTAATTTTATATATCTATTAAAAACATATAATATTTAATATTTTATAGTAGTTATTTATATATCCATTAAAAAAGTGAGACATAATAACTAACATATTTTTATAAACTCAAAGCCATTGCAAGTCCCATCTAGCACTCCAATTGTGCCATGATATCGAATAGTGGTAAACTAAATTTCATCAAAGTTATTACTTCAATCAAATTTGCATATGATGTCAATAGCGCATTTGAAGTTCTCCTTTTTCATCTCCACTTAACCAAGTCACTAGAGTGGCATCTTATTTGTGATATTTAGCACCTTCATCTATAATTGTGCATATATTACCTGTCACCTCCCTTAATTATATGTTGTTGGAAAGCTTCAAATTCTCTTCCCCATTCCCCAAAGGGTATCCCTATTTTCTCACTAAGTAAAGTAGTTTGTCACATATAAAATGCATTTCCCATCAGAATAAGATATTGATATAACCATATATCTACATCTTTAGTGGTGCATTGAATTCAAAAATTGTGGACGATAAACTTGAGAATGTAGGGATGACCCCATAAGCTTTTTAAATTTGCACGGACAAACCCATCAAGTTTAAAATCTTTTGGAGAATCCCTCCTAACATTATTGTGAAGTATCAAGACAACTATCACTTATAATAAGGTCATCACATGGCATGTGGACACTCCTTCCACTGTGAAGGGTTGAAAAATATAACCAATTAGTATTTGTACAAAGGCCCTTATTAGCATGAGCTTGATGAATTGTGATAATCCAAGGAAAAGTTGTAATCCCACCATGATGTTACTCAAAATTGACTCAACTTCTTCCTTTACCATACTTCCTCTACTACCAATGAATGATATCCCACTTAGTTGGTTTTCTAAATTATGTTCCTTCTCCCATTTTACTTTTTACCAAGAAGGTATTTTTATTTTTGAGGTCACCTTCTTCTATTTCTTCAATCATATTTCATGTTTTAACGATGACGATAGATACTGTGTATATTAAAAAATAATAATAATAATGCATTACATAGATCCTGGGAATGTTTTAATTACCTCCAACCTACCATCTCATCACTTGGTTTACATTTCCCCAATTGTATGGAAAATAATATAGTGTTTATCCTTATTGTCCCAACTGTGTGTCCACTAGAGATGCCATTGAAATTATAGAACCATCTCATTATAAATTGGAAATGCATATATGATCCATCTACAAAAGAAGAGGAAAGTTTTCATTGAGGATTTAAATAACTTACAGTGTTCTTTGTGAATGCTCGAAAAGTGCATGTTACTACTAGACTTGCACCTAATCCCATTGCAATACCATTAACAAATGCTACCTGAATCAAACATAAAAAAAAAAATCCATGCAATTAATTAAATATAAACATAACAATTATAAGAAGAAATATCCCATTTACATTTCTCAAACTAGTTGGGGCAAGATAACACGTGATCAATGCAATATTAACAATGTTTTATGTGAGAGAATCACAAAAATAATATAATTATTTTTTCATAGTTTTACATGGTAATTAAAACATATACATATTCTACTTCGAAAGAAATAAACCTCAATTAGATTGAAAAAATACACGTAAAATCTAAGAGAGATTATTATTCTAAACAAACTAGCATTGGCCAGCTTGAATGCCAACTTGCATTGATAATGATATCATTTTTTGTAAATGTGAAAAAGGATATATAAATAAAAGCTAAAAATTCTTACCAGTGTTTTTTTGTATGTATGGATATGATATTGACGCCAAAATACTTTGTATAGAGTCTCAATAACTGCAAAAATAGTTAACTAATCATAATGCATTGTACGCGCACACACTCACAAAAACATATAAAAAGTCATGTTTGTACACACTTGAATATTTTAAAAGAATATTAGCATTTGATAGAATGCATATGAATCACATGAATGCATGTCTGACACTTGTGATGAGTCAAATAATGTTGACAATATTCTATGGATAT
>JASDQU010243240.1:131327-147825 GCA_032191745.1 Picea mariana | reverse complement strand
CATAACAAGTGGAAGCATTATGAAAATATATTTGTGGAAATGACACCAGCAAGGGGGTCTTGAAGGTGTACCAATACTAGGGTTAGGGTTATATTTAGGGTTAGGAATAGTATAAGATGGTGACAACATACCATTGAAAGGAGGATGTGAAAGTGGAGGGTGAGAAAAAAGAGGACGGTGGCATATATTAATTTTTATTTCTATGGAAATATAATAGACGAAGGCTTGATCTAAAGTGTTTTTCTCAAACAAAGATACTTCATGTTGAAAAATTACTAGAAAACCATAATTAAATTTAAAAATTGGTAGCTCCTCAAAATATGTGATTTGGAGTTGGATCCAGAACTTTGTACCATGATTTCACCAAACTTCGTACCATGCTTTCACTACCTCCACACCTCCAAATGGTCATATGTCCATTTCATTGAATCCATCATTGAAGTGTGACTATCTCTAATTCACTCTCTCCATCATTGAGAGTGAATGGGTGATAAAGAAATACTGATAAGACAATGATGGATTGAATGAAAGGTACATGTGAACTTTTGGAGGTGTGGAGGTAGTGAAATCATGGTACAACTTTTGGGAGGGTAGGAATTAATTGGAGACACAAAGGAAAATGGTTATGCTTATTTTTTATGGAATGGATTATGACCCAACAGTGATACTAGCCTACCACCCCCTCCTCCCTTAGCAAGTCTATCTAGTAATTAACTCTATCATGTAGCCTTTCAGTATCCCCATATACGAGAGGTAGCTAAATTGCTATCAAGGTGTAGAAAATACACCTATGGAAAGTGAAAATATTAAGTTCTCAATGTTGTAGCTGCATTAAGTGCTCCAACACCATATATTTGAGAAAGGTACATTGTAATCATGATGTAGATTAACATCCCTTAGACATCCATGCAACTGATTATATCAATCACACTTCCTAGACCTATCTCGGATACAACATAACTAATGCCTCCTACCTACACCCATGAAGGAGTTATATTTATAAGGTTTTGGTATAGGCTCACTGGCAAATGGAAAGGGAAGGTCACTCCCATGTGACATGTGATTCATTGGCTTGTTACCAAAGAAACTTCAACAAGACACAAGATATGGAGGGTTAAGAATTGAGTAACATACACAAGGAATTGATGTTAGTGGAAAGGGAAAAAGAAATGTGGGAAAAAGAAATGGGATATCAATTTGGATGGGCAACCATCTTAGGCGAGAAGGAGGAAGAGGATATAATCAACAATATTTTTCACCTTCATATGGAACTTATATTAGTAGAGCATTTATTAACACTCCATTTGGAATTCATAAGAAAGGATGTCCCTCTATAAATTTCTATTACTACCCCTCCTATGATGACTACCGACTCATTGTCACAACCCATATCAAGTGTAGTGTATAGCCCAATAGTCACACTGCATGCAACTAGTTCTATATTTGAGTTTAGTGTTTAGATCAAACAAGAATATCCTACATTGGAGTATTCAAGATAAGGGAGTGGAAGAGTGGACTCATTCAGTATACGACCACAATTAGTTCTTATGGTGGAAGAAGTTGAACAGGGAGATGAGATCCAATTGCAACTTGTCATTGACCTGTGGAAGACATATCTACCCTCATTTTCCAAGATCATTATAGAATCAAAAATAAAGATGAAATGAAGAGTTAAGGACAAGTATGATTACATGAGAAAACTATGGATTCATAATCTATATATCAAGGAACAAACAAGACAATGGGAAAAATAAAGAGAAGTGTTGCAGATACAAGCCAAATAAGCTACAACAAATTAGAGTCAATTGAGAAAAAAAGGAACGAAAACCACCACTTTTTTTATCTAACCAAATGGAGTAGAGAACTATTTCACTAGTTATGTTAAAGAAATAATATTGAATACCTAAAATCTTTAAGAAAAAGTTGATGAAGTTGCAATGGAGGTAGGAGAAGAGTTATCCACACGTTTTTAGGAGGTGCTCCCACACTTACCTAAGGCCGTAGAAATCACATAGGAAGAAGCCATTGTTAAAATCAAGGTAAAAAGAACACTACAACATATTGTAAAGGAAGGGAAAGGGTTGGTAGAGTCCATCACAAACTCAGAGGCAATATGTAAATAGGAGAAGAAGAAATAACTTGCAAGATAGTAAGCCACTAAGGAAGAAGATCACAAGAAAAGAAAAGGTTTGATCATTAAGAATGTGATTACTAAATCCCAAGTGTAGAGAATTTATAGTAGGTATGACTAAATTTTTAGAGCTCATGGATGAAATTTTAGAAGCACATATATATCCGTATAGCACCTAAGCATAAAATCTAGTAGAAAATAAAGCAAATACAAGAAAAAAATGAGAAGATTTACATTGAGGCCATCATGTCAAACACTCCAAATGAAAATATGAAAAAGACTCAATGAATAATTTCAAAAATACCTAGATATTTGATGGTTGTCCACGTATGATATTCGTTTAACGCTTCTCAAATACATATCCTCTAGTAGTTGTTCTAATAATTTAACCAACACTTAAAGAATCGACAAAATAATAAAATAAATTAACAAACATTTGTATTACTAAATAATAATTAAAAAGAATTGAGTGCATGAATACTTGAATGGGCTCCTCTTTGTTTTGATTATAATTTATTGGAGTAGTCTAATATTGGAGCAAACCTCCCTCGATTTGACGGAGCAGCAACGAAGTCAACATTGACTTTGTTGGATCTAGGGAGGTTTACTCCAAGATTATCCAAATACTAATTTATTCTCTACTAAGCATGACCAACCATGTGAAGGTAGAATCTCTTATGGCCACTCCCCTGATTCACATCACTCTCAATTCCCCAGTACCAAAAATATCTACTAGAAAATAGTTGAAAGAAAGACATTAACATTCATGTATAGACACAAGAAAAAAAAAACAAATCCATAGAGAAACATATGTGGTTTTGTGAATAAATAAACATATAACAATCATCCATTAACATATAACCTTCATTCATTTAGACACAAAATACTTCATCTCAATAAAAAATTTCATCAAAAATATGTTTTCAGAATATGGTACATGATGTTTCTAAGTACAATCATAATCATTTCTTTTTTGGTTTGTTTATGTTTGAAATGAATTCAAAAAGTAGGTCGTGATTTACTTCTTTCCCTTCATTTGTTCTGGCCTCTTCATGTCTTATTGACGACCTAGTCGTGTACTCACGACGTCGAGGCTTCTACAAGGGGGGGCGCGGATCATCAACTGCAATAAGAAATAAATGTTAAATTGATATTTTTTTTATTATTGTTACAAGTATTTCATTAATAAAAAGATCATTAAAGTGTTATTTCCCTGCTTGAGTAGCGAAGGAAAACAAATTAGTTTCGAATGTTGCCATATGTTCCTCTTCCTGTCTAGCCTCATCCTCTAGATGCTCTACAATTGAAATAGGTAAGGTTATAATTAATACACCATTTGAATATAAATATTTTAAATTGCAATCCATACTACATTATTTATAGCACATGAAATACCTCCAGTACTGACCTGCACACCACCTTCATTGGGTGGCACTCTATCGTCACTAGGTTGTGTTATACTAGTGAGGACACTTGTTTCTTCATTGGTTACCTAATTAAAACAAACAAACACATTACTTTATGGACAAAAATAGAATGTACAAGTAATTAATTATAAATAATGTTCATTGATTTTATTTACCTTTGTGTTGGTTTGAGTGTCAGAAGGTTGTGTTTCCCCCAAGATTTTTTTGTGTTCAACCACGGCTTGAAAGTCATGCTTGAAAGCAAGCTTGAGCTCTTCCTATGTTGGAGATTCTTTGAACTCCATACCTGCATATTTGTGTAAGAACATGAATTTTGATTCTTCTGTGCAATTAAATTAAAATTGTTAAAAACATAGTATTTGGATGCAATTGATTTTTATCTACTTACAATTCGTACGGCCAATTTTGAGTAACCACCCGTGCCAAGTTTGTGTTGCCCATGTTTTTTTGTTCCAGCCTTAGTGGCTTTGGATGTGTCTCAGAGTCTATGTTGAAAAGTTCCAAATATGTAATTAGATGTCGCAATGACGATAAAGAATCATAACTACATTATTAAAAGTGTCACATACCTTCTTGAGCCTGACGTTGTCTTTCCTTCTTTTAAGAGCATCTTCTCCTTTGCATCTTCCTGTAGGGCCTTCCACTCACTCTTAGGAATCATTGGAATATGGTCATACTCAAGGTTATTTTTCAAATGAATCCTATATTGGTATGACAGATATTTTAAATATGTTCCTTCTTTTTAGGAGACTCCATATTTGTTGAAGGAGCCCTCACTGAACAGGAAAACCAACTTGTTAATGAACTCAAATTTTAACTTGGAAATTTGGGAATTACACCTTGTGTGTATGGTGGGCCCAAATATATCCAAGTTCAAGTCATTCATGTGCTTATAAAATTTTTCATTTCCTGTAAAAACATATTATCATTAGTTTAAAATAATCACACATTATACGCAAATTTCAATTAGATTGTACATAATAAATAAAGAACATATTAAATGCCTGGAAGATTTTATATTTTCATAGGGATGAGATCATCGTTTACCAAAAAGGTAACCGGTAGTGTTCCCATTCTAGTGACATGGGAAGATCCAGGAAAACATGCTTCAAAATGTGGAAAGCCATGCTCTACATCCACACCATCCTGTGCACATTCTGGCATGTGCTCATCAGGGCTGGGTGTAGTACCAACATCAACCTTGGAGGGTGTACCAATTTGAGTGAATGGTGTGATAGTATGATGTTGTGTCGGTGTAGAAATGATGTTGGTACCAATACCAGCCTCTGTAGGCACATCTTGGGGATCAAAATCTTGCAATGACTCTTGTATACATAAAGAGTTTTTTTATAAAGGAATTGTAAGAGTACAAAAATTTAAATCCAAAATAAATAAATAGGACAAATAAATATCTTTCTTAACTCATAGTGTTGAATTTTTTCCATCAAGGATTTAATTATTTCTTTTATCTCCATTTCAGTGATTGAATCTGAATCAAGGAAGAAAGTTCGATGTTTTATTTTCTCACAAGATTCCTTATTGTTTGGACTGGGTTGGTGGAGGAATAATTTTTTTCATCAGTAAGCTCTTCCTCTGTATAATATATGGACCACTATAAGTTTGTTTCCTTCCCCCTATCACCCTGGGACAATGGTGTTTCCAACAAAGCAATGCCAATATAAGAATTATTAAAAATTGAAGAAAATCAAAAGTATGCAAATTGATTTAATTGTAAAAAACATAACATCAAAATATTTACAACTTTGAGGAGTCATCCTAATGTGGTAGCAAAGAAAGGACTGGTATTATCATTAAATGTATTTCCATATGATTTTTTAGTTCTAGTTTAGAGGATCATATTCAAGACAATGTATGTTTCTTGTCTTGTATTGGAAAATCTTGATGAACAAGATGTTGAAACACATGTTAGTGTTGTTCATGGACTAGCAATAGTTTTTGAAACATTGACTGGTGTAGCTATATTATAGTAAATTACAATCATAAAATATATGAGTCATTGCTTACAGGTTCAGTAAAATAGTATATGTACCGCCCTCATAATATAAACATATGTATCTACTCAATTCAAATTGTAATCAATCAACAACTCTTCCCCTGCAACTATTGATTTTATTGCACATACGAATACATGATTTCATTCACACCCCTCAAATATGCAATTAAGTTTCTTATTTTTGATCTCAGGTTGTGTACTGTTTATAAACCTTGCATATTCCCCGCTTCTTTTGGCCTTCCGTCAATATAAATAGATGCTCCTTTATTTTGATCATTGTCTTTTAGTTGTATATAATTTGCATCCACACCATATCTTCGCATACTTTTTGTATATTGGACTATATGTATCCAATATTTGTAGATGTAATAGGGTCCCACATACTCCATAAATTCAGTTATTATGTCATAACAGACCTTTATTCCATACATGGAAAATAGCCCCAAACCATGTAATGATGATGGAGCAATGTGGTATATCCTTTCGTTGACACAAAAAATAGTGTTTATTTAAGGAAGATCCTTGGGTACCCATCGTTTCACTAGATGGTTGTACCTCAAGGGAAACTTGATGTCACCTATGCTCTCATCATCATAAGAACATGATTCCACTTTAGCAAGAAAAAATTCCATGCATCTATGGAATTTTCTTTCGGTCTTCTCACCTCTAGTTGATCTTCGCCTATTAGACCTACTAGATGTCTCACTTTCCTCTATTTTACTTGAACTTCCCTCACTCAATGAAGATAGATATGACAAATACTTGTTTGGTTGTACATCCTATAACAATCCATCAAATGAGAGAAACAAATAGCGAGTGTTATAAGGGTTCTGATGAAGCATCTTGAGGAAACCAAGTATGACACATTTTCTAGATTGTGACAATTCCACTAGATATAGCACACATCAACTTTTCTAAACTTATCGAGAGCCCATCCAACAAAATTACAAGTTTTTTCAATATTATGTAAATTCCTACATAAATATTTAATAAGATTTTATCTTTCAATCCTATTAAACCACACATTTGGAGTCATCCCATCATCAATGTGTCATACTAGATAAGATAAGAACAAGAAAAATATAATAATCCATATTGTTTGATAAGAAAATAACATGAAATAGATAACGATGAAGACAATATGAAAACTTGGATGGGATGGTAAAGGGGAATCAAAGGATAAGAGTCAATTGAAATGTGTGAAATGTAATTATGAATTATTTTAAGTAATTATGAATTATTTTAATTAATTATGTTATAACATATGTTAACATATTACAACAACGCCCACTATCTATGACCCCACACTACAAGCAGTGTGCAAGCCCAAATAGAGTGTTTTATATGAGATCCATGCACCCAATTGTTGTAGTTGAGACCCACTCTATGACAAATACTGCCCAACCCCATGACAGAGACCACCAAAGGAGGGACTAATATATAAAACATATTTGTAGTGTGGATCACATCTACTTGTGAGGAGGATTGAACCCTAGGGTCTAAGGAGGAAATAAAGGAGTTGAGTCATTCCTATTCAAAAGCGACAAAGGAGAGGATCTAGATCCCACTCTGACAATTATGGTACCCAAAATGGCTATTCAATCCCAATGAAAAGTTGATTATGTGGTAAAATAGGGATAAATTTATGTTATGGAAAAAATTATGGTGAGGAGTAGGAGATGAATGGTGATGAATTGAATATTTTCTTATACTCAAACCACATCTCCCAAATTGATCTTCATTTGACTAAATCCCTATCATGTACCATAGTGATCTCAATTCCAATTAAGTCTGCATATTGGAGAGATAGAGTATTGCACATTTGGAATTTATTTACAACAAACACATTGCATTGAAACATAGGCACACAATAAATTTCCAAGTTGGGAATTGAAATCATTAGCTACAACCATCCATATAGATATTAATTTGATTTATATAACTTGCCTTGGTTGTGTATTAAAAGGGGTGTGATGTTATCTTTATTGGCTATGAATTGTTCTTATAAAGTTTTTCCTTATTATTTTGTCTTAGAAATTTTTATGCATGTAGAGCTAAGAATGTGGTGAAGGGGAGTTCATATATTTTCACTTTCAACTTTGCATCTACAAGAAAAATGCTAACGAAAAAGGGTGACATGACATAATGGCTACTAGGAAGATTGATGCACATAACATAAATCACATAAAACGTAAGGGGTTATGTAGAGCATAATTTTCTTTTCTTACAAAATTTCCTTTTTGATTTGTACTCCATATTAAGTGCAAAGGAAAGTGTTGTGGAGTGTTGATGTGGAGCCATCTACCAATGTGGATGCAAAGGTATAGACTATGGGGTTTGAAAAAAAAAAGGCATTCCCTCCACACTTCACATTAATACTATTTTGGTGCAACAATAATCTTGGTGACTAGGAGGAAGTAAAGCTCCACCCTCTGCAATGTGGGGATGTCAAATTCCAGGCCTACTTATAGCATGAAAATTGCCAAAATTTTGTATTTTTATTTTTTATTGTGTAGAAATCAAAAGTCACGGGGATTGTTATTATTTTCAAGTGGGTTAAAACTAGTTTTTTATAAATCACCTTTGATTTGTAGTTGTCCTAAAAATGAGGATAATTTTTTGTATTGTAATAGAAGAAGAAACCAATATAGTTGTTGAAGAAATTGAGCACAAGTCATTTCTCACCTACAACCAAGATTTTCCCTAGTTTCCATGGTATCCTACTATTGCTTCATGATTTCATCCACTCCCCTATATAGTTTTCTCACATGAATGATGGGATCTATTGCATAGCCAAGTTTATTGCATACTTTGTCTAATTAAATTCAATGTGATGACTCTCTAAAAGGGCCACTTGTATCACCTATTGTCAATTTTGTGGGTGGGCCTCATCATTTCCAGTCAACGTTGTCTCTAATATTGTCAAACTCATATGCTTCCCCCCTCAAAATATGCAACCCATGGCAAGGAAATTTATTTCATGGATTCTCTCTTGCTCTTGGAATAGACAATTTTTTTCCATCTTTTTCATTTATGACACTACATTGGCTATGTTTGTGTGGTTGAAACCCTCATGGGTTAAGGATGACCTTGAAGGTTATTTCATGGGATATTTAATGATTTTTAGATTCAATGGTTGTTGGCCAATGCTAAAGGATATTTAAAATTGGGTAAAATTCTTGAGTTCATTCTTGACCATTTTTTTATGTGAGTAGTATTCAAATGCACTACTTGTGTAAGTAAATCAATATGGTTAGGGTGAAAAATTACATATTCGTAGGTGTAGTATTGTAGGACAAAAATTTACATAATCATAGGTGACATGGATAATTCTATTATCTAAGTAATTATCCTAGCACTCAATGAAAACCATTCAAAATGTTATTACTTTCATTATTATGCACATACTTTGCTTACCAATACTTAACGAAAATTTTTCAAAATGTTATTACTCTCATTGTTGGTACATACTTGGCCTACTAGCACTAAATTATAAAATTTTAAAATGTTATTATTTGCATTGTTATGCATATACCCGGTCACATTATTCTACACATTGAATGCATGCATTTTCCCCAATTGTATGCCTCTATCTTCAAAAGAACATGAAAGAAAGAAATAATCAACTCAAGGTGTCAAGTTTGGAAAAGGGTGGTCAAAGTGAGTGATATATAGGATCAAGGGCCTCTCTCATGTATAGGCTCATGCATATCTAGTCCAAAAACCAGAAGAAGGTTAAAACGAATTCATAAAATAACAGTTATTTGGCCATATGAAGAAAGATCTATGTGATTATATGATAGAGGTATGGAAACGAGCATTGAACCTAACTCCAAACAACACGCCTTTGCCTAAATTCAAAGAGCATCTCAAGAAACTTCAATTTCTTTTGGGGTTTTAAATGATTTTAAGAACTTACCTATTTTGGCATCATTCCTCGTCAAGGTGGGGTCTCCTCTGTCACTCCAGCAAGGGCCTACTATGTCTCTCCTCCTCTGTTACTCTAGCAAGGGAACTCTCAGTCGCTCCTCCTCCAAAAATGGCATGCACTCTCAGTCGCTCCCACAGGTGAGGTTATTATTTGTTGCTCCTCCTCTAGAAATGGCATTCACTCTCAGTCGTTCCTCTTTCACTCTAGTAATGGCATGCACTCCCAGAGGTGAGTTTATTGATATCCTCTCACTCCAGCAATGACGTTATTTTCCTCTCATTCCAGCAATGGCATGCACTTTCAGTCGCGAGGACGTGAAGTTATTCCCCTATCGCTCCAGCAATGGTATGCACTCTTAGTCACTATGAGGTGAGGTAATTCGAAAATGGGGCCGGAATTATGAATTCGACAAGGTTATGCATGCGCGGGTCATGAGGGATTATGGTTTTTTGTTTGTAGATATTTTATATATTATATGATTTATAATTATATAAATTGTATATTATATATTTATATAATATATAATTTTATATAATGTAAATTATTTAAATTATATATTATATAAATCGTATTTTATATAAATTAGATATATTAAATATTTAATGAATATTTTATATAAATTGCATATATTTTAATATTTAATAAATGTGTATAGATATAATAATGGTTAAGAACATGTGTATACTCTTTGGAGGTCATAGGTTCAAATACAGAGAGGGGTAGGGCATGTGTACCTTCATAGACGGGGTAAACAATTAGATGGGGTAAACCTATGACCATTTGCAAATCATGACATAGATGATTATGGGTCAAAGACAAAAGATGAAGACCAAGAATGATCTTCTATGTCTATCTCTAAAATAGATCCTCCATATAATGTTTAATAGGGTCAATTTAACATCCCAACTCTAGGTAATGATCAATCTCAAAAGTAGAGACTACAATGGGATTGGGTTGAGAAATTATTATTGAATCAAGATGTCATTCCTCTTGTAGCATGATCTTTAGGGGATTCTCTTCTTGAAGGGATTTCATCACAAATAGTATTGATTCTTAGTTTCATTCAAATCTTCATAGACAATATGTTGAATATTCTCTTCAATTTTGAAAAACATATTGCAGAGAGTCAACAAGTTATGTTTCAAATCTTGATCACATTGTTGACCTCCTTCAATCTTGTCGAGTGTGTCAAACAAATACTACATCATTTCCTTCATTAAATGTATCTCATGAAACCATTGATTTAATTGACCATCATATTATTTGCATGCATATTTAGGTGGATTCCATGGATTTATCATTGATCCATGCTGCTAGATCCCTCATAGTGGAGTTTTCGAGTGATACATTAGACCTTGTTTGTCTTTAATACCATTGCTTTTTCTCACCACAAATCTAAGTCGTTCGTCATTCAAATTTAAAAGGAATGGGGTTTCACCACAAATATGCAAAATGTACTACTCACCAATATGTCATATATCCTTTAAGCTATTGATTAGGAAGTTGGAATTCACTCTTTGACAACGATTCCATGATAGATTCTCCTCATCTTCTCATATTTGACCCTTGATTGTGAATAGTTGACTCCATGAAAAGATTCTTTGATTCTCCATTGCCATGACAGATGTCTTCATATTTTCATATTTAACCCTTGATTGTGAATAGTTGACTCCATAACCTAATGAACATATGTAAATTAGTCATAGTGACCTTAACTATTCATTTACCATTCCTTGAAATGAATTTCCTTTATCTCCATTACAAAATCAAGAGTATGAGATCCTAAAAAATAAATTCAATTACATGAAGGGATACCCCATTTGGAGTGAAAATAGAACCAATCCTAAAGTGAGGGAGGATTTGACAAGATACACTGGTATTGCCTCTAAACTACCTCTTCGGGACTCCAACAATATTTCTTATTCATGTTAATATTCCAAGGGACACTAGGAGATAAATATCCAAAAGTTATTCATTTATTAAATCTTATAATCTCATGGTCAATTTTTATGTCATAGGGTATATTCCATTATTGATCCCAATTGACTCAATTTAGAAAATTGACTAATATAGTATTATTCCCAAACAAATTCATACTGAGATATAAGATCACACACAAAGTTATCCCAAGTGTATATTAATATTGAAGGTTTTCTATTTCTTATCTAGTGGTACAATTGAAATGTTTCTACATTTAAATAAAGTAATGTTAATACCACATTATATTATGATGGGATTTGGTGCAAGAAGAAATACCATCCCATTTGACTACCCCAAGTTAGGAAATCATTATTGTAAACGTTTTTATGTCCACTTCAAAAGAGATACAATTATATAACTAATAAGTAGCATGATTCCCCACCAAAGGAAGAGGATCCTAAAAAAATTACAGGAATATTTTTGTTGATTATGTTGGAGTTATGAAGTTATAACTGATAGCAAACTCAAGCTCATATTTAGAGTACCTATGTTGTAAAATATTTAGTCCTTGAACCCATTCATTTATACATTGAGTTCTTGAGAGAGCCTTCTCCTACTAGAGGTTATTTCTCACATTTTCATATTATGTCGCTACACTCACATGTTATAGTGGGTTATTGACCGTTTAATTAATGAACAAACCCCTAAATTTCCTCACCCACTAACCTTGAGGTTAATGCACACTCAGGGTGGTCTCTCATGACACTTTAATGGTAATGGAAATTTGAAAAAACAAGGTTCCTTTGAGTTGGAGGGATGATATGGGAACTTACAAAATGAATTTAAATATGGTGTAAAAAGATGAAATGTAGAAATTGTTGAAATATTGTCCAATACTGAGAGGGGGGCTGAATCATTATTGTTTCTTTTAACAATTAAAACAATTCTTAATTATTAAATTTATTAATCATAACAATTGATCAACAAGAATGTACATAATTTAAATGTATCAATCATAAAAAACATATTTCATTTACAAGCTACAACTTGTAGGAGACACCAATCTCCCTTCTTTTGAGTGCCTACTCAAGGAGATACATATCCCTTGTTTTCAAAAACCAACTTGAGGAGACACCAATAACTTGTTTTCAAGCACCAACTTGAGGAGACATCAATCCCCTATTTTCAAGAACCAACTTGAGGAAGATGTAACTCCCTATAGATCAGGCTCCAATCTGTATAGGACTCTATTCCTCCCTTGATCCTCTCTTCCACGCTCACTTCATGTGAATTTTTCAAAGTTCTTCCTTGGAATTTGCCTCTGTTTGGATCTTTTGAATTAGCTCCCAGAGTCCCCACTCTTATTCACCATATTTCTCTATTTATATAGACTTCCAAAAGGTGTATGACATTGAACTAATATGTCTCTTTGTAAAAGAGAAAATGAACCAATATGCCTTTTCATTTTATTAATAAAATAACAATAATGGTGTCATTTTCGTTAAGAATATATTTCCTCCTTTGTTTATTATTCTATGTAAAATTATATTCAATTACAATTTGTACGCCCATTTGCATATTTATGGATTGACTACTTTGTTTGCATCTATACGATTTTTATACATTATGATTCAATCACATGTATGAATTGAATATTCTATTTCAATCCGACCCTACCACTACTTCCTCTATTCTTCAATAGATTAGATTCAATCTTTAATTTTGTCTCTAGTCCCTTTCCTGTATCGAACATTGGGTAGGTGATAATCTTGTGGCCCCTTTTTCCATAGGACTAAACAATGTGACCAATATCTAGATAAACAAGGTGAAAGGATTGTTCTATACTCTATACCATAGGCGCTTCTTCTCCTTTCACCAAGTGACCACACATTATGACTAGGTGTTATCTCGGTTAGCACTTTAACCCATCACAACTGTGTATTCCATATGACTTTGGCCTGTGACCGAGAGAGAAAACAAACAGTACTTACCTGGGAGCCAATCCAATTGATGATTCATAATTGATGAAGTGTTTAGTGAATGGTCCAAGATTATCTAGGTGTCAATCAAATTGACAATTCATATTTAATCAACCGTTGAGTGGATGGTCCACATGAATTTCACATTTGAAAAATGAACTCGAAATATTCCCAAGCCAAAACACGATAAAACTTAATGCTGACATGTCGATAGTTAAATTTAACATAATATACTTTCGCGTCTTCCCTCTTCCATTAAATTTGATGCATGTTCAAATGCGAAAATGATTCGATCTGTCTAATCATGCTCCCATTCTGATCATCATCATCCATTTACACCATCACTATAGACTCTACCAAATCATTTCATTTGTATGCAACATTTTCTAAGTGTCACCCTCAACTCTTCCAGGGTAGTCTCAACATTGTTGGAATCATAGGTTGAGATAGAAAATTTGAGTTTTCTATAATTTTTATGTTCCTTTATTGATGATTGGATTTTCAATGAAGACACAGACTTAATGGATTAGACACTAAAAAAAGTATATGGATTGGAGGGAAGATGTTAATCCTGTCACAGATAGAAGTTTACTAGTGGTCATTGTTACAATAACACTAACACAATGATCTGAGGAAACAATTTGTGCCAATGTTGTATTCATTGTTTCAGTAGATGGTAAATAAATAGGCATAAAACCAGATAAAGTTCCATTGTAAAGATTTTCATGATATCTTCAAGGATGAGCAACATACTTTTGCTGGGATATTTTTCATTTTCATGGATCCATATCGGATTATCCATTTATAATTATGACCATAATGACTCTCTTTGACATCAATTCCAACTCCATAACACCATGTCCAACATTGACCATATTAACCATCTTTGACATCAATTCCAACACAATGTCTAACATTCTTCCCCCTTTGGAATTGATGGAAATAGAGTAATAACCCATTTTTAATCTTAGTTGGGTTTTACTATTTATTCTCCCCCGAAGAAGGGATATTTATTTTCTCCCCCTGAGCTTATACTCCCCCTATCGATGTACTCATTTTGTGCAATTTTAATTATATATGGAGATTACCCCCAATTTTTGTCTAAGGTTTTTAAAAGTACTTATGGGTAGAGGTTTTGTGAATATATCTGCTACCTGTTCTTTAGTATCCACATATTCCACTTGAAATTTTTTTATAGAAACATGTTCCCTTATAAAATGAAATTTAATTGGGATATTCTTGGTTTTTGAGTGCATGACATGAGTTTTAGAAAGGTTTATAGCATTGGTATTGTCACAATTAATAAGAATTGGATGATTATACTTTACTTGTAAGTCTTCTAGAGTTTGTTTCATCCAAATTACTTGAGTGAAACAGGAGGAAGCAACAATATATTCAGCTTCTACTATAGATAGTGATATGGAGGGTTGTTTTCTACTTATCCATGAAACAAGACATTTTCCTAGGAAGAATGCTCCTCCACTAGTGCTCTTTCTATCATCAATACTTCCTACCCAATCAGCATCAATATATGGAGTTAATGTGAAATATTTTTCTTTTGGATACCATAATCCAAAATCCAAGGTTCCTTTGAGGTATCTAGAAATCCTTTTAACTACCTTCATATGTGTCTCTTTAGGTGTAGATTGAAATCTGGCCACTAATCCTATAGCTTGCATGATATCTAGTCTTATTGATGTTTCATATAATAGGCTACCAATCATTGATATGTACATGGTTTGGTCGACTTTTAGTGATTCATAATATTTTCTTAGTTTTCATCCTGTAATCATGGGTGTGCTCATAGGTTTTCAATCTTCCATTTGAAATTTCCTCAACATTTCTTTAATGTATTTGGTTTGAGATATGAATATTCCATTTGTCTGATTGTGAGACTTGTAATCCCAAGAAGAATGTCAGTTCACCAATCATCGACATTTCAAATTATTTTTTCATTTTTGTAGCAAATTACTTTCTTAGAGGGTTTAAATTACTTCTGAAGATGATATCATCCACATATACTACAACAATAATCATATTCTAAGTTTCAATTTTAGTGTAAAGATTGTGTTGGAAAATGTTTAAAAGGCAACATATGCTTGTCATTGATGACAAGTACAACAGTGAAGATGGCAGGATCAGAATGTGCATCGATGGACAAACAGGAACAACGTAGGCTCAGGAGGAATTAGTGCAGAGTCGAAATTCTTCCAAGTAAGAAGGATTTGTAAACTTGGAGGAGAAGCATCGCTGATCGTTGGATCCCATCCAAAATTCCCGACAGCATGAGGGCCGTCAGATCTGAATAAAAACAAGAAGAGCGCATGCTGAAGAGAAGGATAGATCTCAGGTGTTAGATCTGAGCGCAGGATCCGACCACAGTTGGATCGAGGAGAACCTGCACGTTCTTTAAAGTGCAAGGAGAAACTAGGCTCACAAAATCTTGAAAGCAGGAGGACCGTCCATCTCAAGGGGTTATGTGGACCGTTGATGTAACTCCATATCAGAGTTTCGCGACTCGCGACATGGAGAGGCAAGAAACATAACTATCAAAATTGCGATATGCGAAATCGCGATTTAATCGCAGCCGTCAAATCAAAGTTTTGTTCTGGATCGTTGATCCAGCTTCATCTCGGAGTTTCGCCATTCGCGACATGGAGAGGCAAGAAACATAACTATCAAAATCGCGATATGAGAAATTGCGATTTAATCGCAGCTGTCAAATCAAAGTTTTATTCTGGACTGTTGATCCAGCTTCATCTCGGAGTTTCGCGACTCACGACATGGAGAGGCAAGAACCTCTATCAAAGGAATCGCGAGATGTGAGTTCACTATGAGATCTGGACTGTAGAATATTCAAGATCATGGACCGTTGATTTCAGCTCCATCTCGGAGTTTCACGGATCGCGACTTGGAGAGTCGAGATGATTCATCTTTAGATCCACGAGATGCGAGATCGCGATTTAATCATGGTCCGTTGGATCAAGAGGACACGTGGCGAAATATCATCATGTCGCTGACTAGAAAGTCAAAGGAACAACGATATGCGAGATCACAATTTAATCAAGGACCGTTGGATCAAGAGGAAGCGTGGCG
>JASDQU010243240.1:110963-125306 GCA_032191745.1 Picea mariana | reverse complement strand
AGTCCTTCGACACTCCTGCTCAGTTTCACGACTGAGGCTTTTTTCCCTTAGCCTGCCCAGTCCTTGCACGGCTTCCACAATCCACTTTCACTTCTGAGAACTTTGAGAACGAGATTTTAACTCCCTGAGCCTTTTGTCAACGCACTCCTTGCAGACGACTTCAACTGCACTCCTTGCAGGAATCCTTGCTCAAAAGGAGAAACAATCGTAACTCACTTCACCTCCTCTCAGATCTCAGTCTTCACACATGAAATCATATGCATAGCATAACAACAATGCATAACAGGAAGAAATATTCATAAGTAGAGCATTCAGCACACATACATAGAGAATAACACAACAGCCATGAATCTGAATCAGCTTCTTCTATTAATTCAAGATCTATACATGGGTGTTCTTCTACAGCTCTCTGCTATTCTCCTATGCTCTAGACTCTTCTAACTCTTGTTGCTAATGTTACAATGGTACAAATGAGGGTGTCTATATTCAGTTTCCCTCTTTCTTCGAGAACTATCTAATCTAAGAAATCAATTCTATCTACCTGCAACTACTACTATAAATGCCTCTGTCTAATTCAGACGAGAGCATATGGCTCGAGGTCTGAGTACATTTTACCAAGGTGCCTAAAATAAATGATCTCATTTATATTCAGCGCATCAACTTCAAGAGAAAATTTAAAAATTCAAAAACTTGCGCTGGACATCTTCCAGCTGACTTTCTGCTTCCACGTTGGCTTGCTTGTCGTGAGGGATGCTCCTGCATCAATGTTATATCCTAGAGAATCTTATGATTTCTGGGAATATATTGAAGGTATGGTAAGGACGGTATGTCAAATTACCACGTGGTAGCTTGTTAGGATTTTATATCCTAGGGAATATTATGATTCCTGGGCAGATCTCAAAGGTCCAGTAAGGACGGTCTATCAGAGTAACACAAATGTTGTTGTTGATGCACCTACCTCATTATGTTGCCACATGTTGATGATGTTTTTGTTCCAACTTCGTGCTATTAATGATGTTGTTTCAGATTCGTCCTATTGATGATGATGTTGTTCCAGCTTCGTGCTATTGATGTTGATGTTTCAACTTCATGTTGATGATTATGATGATTATGTTACTCCAACTCCATGCTGTAAACAATGATAATATTGATTATGAGAAAAAAAATTCATGATTTATAGATGTGTCAGTCAGTGTTCCAGATGATGATGATGATTATGCCCTCTCCTTCTCTTGATGATGTTGTATTATGTCATGTTAGTATAATACCCTCCTCCTTAAGGGGGAGTGTTGAAATATTGTAACTTCAAAGTATATTCTAATTATATTTGAATTATTATTTTATAGATCAAATACCCTTTTTCAGATTGATCAAGTCGGGTCTTGTATAATATCAAATCCCCTTTTGTGATTTGGTCAAACTTTATTTGTATAGTGGTATTTGTAAAGTCGACCCCTAGTAATTATAAACTGCATTTTTCCACTTCTAGGAGAGGTAGGCTCAACTAAGTGAAGAGACACAACCCTAGTGCCATATCACACATGTATTTATATGTGAGGTTGGTGTCTCATTTACACACACTCACTCACTCATCTAATGCGCATATCGTGAAGACAGTTGCAGTTACAGGAGGAAGGAGAAGAGAGGCACATGCTAAGTCTTGGTCTATATTTGGTGCTTTGGTCTTAGTCTTAGCATTGTATTGGCAATCTATTATTGAGGAAGTTTCTTTTGGGTTTTCTTCCCCATGAGGGTTTCCCACGGTAAAATTTTGTGTACCTTGTGATTGTGTTTCTTTCAGTAATCCTCTGTATAATGTTGTTTTGGAAATGCATTTAATGCTCATGTAATTTGGAAATAACTTAATAACAGTGGTAAAAACTTAACAAACCCTGACTGCATGGAAAATGCATACACTGATCAGATCGTGTACACATAGGTCAAGGGCACTCGCCAACAGAGGATCCAGTTTTATTGGGTTGTCAAAGCAGGGCAGCTCCTGCACCAAGGCAAGTGGCTCACCTGAGGCCAAATTCAGCAGAAAATTTCTCATATGATGGGGGAAATCAATGCAATGGAGACCATTGTTTCCTAAGGGGGGAGGATTGATCTAGATGAATATCAGTGGCCACCCACCTATTCCAACTGGCTCACTTACAGATTTCATCTTGGTACTTTCATATTTTCATATTAGCAGTTTTTTCCGAGTTTTTGGGTCTTGAAATTATGGGGTCGTTTTGAGCCCCTAAATAGAATTTTTAGGGCTCACCATAGTAAAACTATATATTGAGTTATATTTTGATGGCACAATGTGTATTCCTCGGATATAACTTTCCAACGGGCTATCGTGCGCCTAAAATGGAGATCGTATGCAAAAATTACGACCCCAGGAAGTTGATGTACTAACTTACCACAACGTGGCCCGCATGACTTTTGGAACTTCATATATTAGGGTTATGATTTTGGATGTATAGAGTTTGGGCATGCATGTTTGATGTAAAAAGGCCTTTGGATCCTCATTGTACTCATCTTCTTGCAAATGAGCGCAGTCGTCACATCTCTTCTCAGAGATAAGTCGACACCATTCTAGCAAGCTTGTTTTCAGTCTGCATTTTACAGATTCAACATATTTCTTTATTGAATAGAAGACAATTTTATTGTATCTATGTTATTGTTCCTTGTGTCTCTATGTTAATAATAATAATAAATTTTGTTCATTTCATTATGCTCATAAATTTGGATCAATCCTCAACTAGATAAAACCTCCTACAATATGTATTAAATTTTGAATGGAAATCTCTTAAAGATTATATACTTGTAGCGCGCAAACCTTTATACCATATTCTTGCATCTCTTTTGAGAGACATCATAAAAAGTTTAATTATCACATCTTCATGAAAAGGTTCAAGCTGATAAAGAGACATGTGAAAAACCTTCAAATGATTCCTAGGGTTATCTTCATCTTCTCCTTGAAAAATAGGAAGGTGTTTTAAGAATTATTCAACATCAGGTATAAGATTTGGAAATCCATGCAAAACAAAGAATTTAATGGAGCATACCTTATAAATACCCAAGAATTCTCCATAAAAAATGCAGTGGAATTGCGAAGTGAATTTTTTCTTCTTAAGATGTTATTGAAAAGAATCCAACAACTTGTTGTTCTATTCTATTCACCACCAAGAATCAGAACCTTGTCAATGTCATTTTCCAAGAAAATAAACCTTTCAATTTCTCTCCTCAATAATGGTGCCAAAATGGATGTTGCTCCTTAGATTGTTCCTAGCTAGGGAATAGTGCCAAGGCACTCTTTGGAGGTTTTTAAAACCTCCCTTCTTTAGGCCTCAAGCTATCTCTTGGGATAGAAGGGGTAACCCTCAAATATTTTCAACTACTAGCTAACCAGTGTCACTTCAGAAGTATCACTCTTATGCAAATTTCAATGCCATATTTCAGTGATTTTAAGGTAAAATGTTGTTGGAGGAACAATGCAAACTAGACACAACAACTATATCCAAATATTTAGAACATTTCCTTTCCATTAGTTACCATTATCTCATATTGTGGAAATATTAAGTTGATTTGATGGAAGATGCAAAAGAAGTTAGAAGATGACATATGTCTCAAGTACCCATGAGAATGGCATTGCAGTCTTTGGCACCCAAAGAATACATAGGAATATCATATATGTTAATGAGGGTTCAGAAATCATGGAATATATAGTGATCGATCCCTCATAAAATTCATGGAATGCAATTTCAGAAATCAACTATTTATGAGATGTTAAAAGAAGTATATGCCCTCATGGAGAAATTGGAAGAGATTTGTTTCTTCCCTGACACAAGGACGTATAGTATTTTTATGTAATTTCATGCTCAAAATGACGATACTGATGAAGTATTTTGTTACTTCACAAACATGATGGGTTGTCAAACAGTTTTACATGCATTTTGTATTAAATACATGGTCACTAAAGTAGAAGCTATTGTTAAAGATATGAATGCATTGGGTATTCATGTGGATGAGGACTCTCAATAAACTACTATTATGATGTATATAAATCTCATGATGCTTAAGAAATCATGTGCATGGTTTCAAAGGTTCTATCTTGCTAGAAAAATGAGTTGTGAATGTTATGCTGCCAATATTGATGCATATGGGGAATAGAGTTATTGGTTAGAAGTTGAAAAGGTGTTTAAGCGCAATCAAGAAAGAGGGGAAACTCAAATTGTATTAGAGGTTGATGCATGATCAAGGCCAGTGGAATTGCAAAATCCCATGATAAAGTTCAAAATGGAGGTTCAAGGGGTATGGAATTGCAAAAGCCCATGACAAGGTTCAATGGAGGTTCAAGGGGTTTCGCCTAACATATGCATATATATTTCTATCATTTAGATACTTGAAAATATGTTTCTATCATTTAGATACTTGCAAATATGTTTCTATCATTTAGATACTTTCGAATTCATAATTTCTAGATGAATCATAACACTTTATTACCAAAATGTAGGAAGCAAGGTTTGTGCCTAATTGTGCATCATTTAGTGTAGTTATTGCTACCTTTGGAAGATTGGTTCGAGTTTAAAGGAAAAGAATATGCTTGAAAAGATGCTTAAATCAAGTGTGGATCCAAATTTTTTCATTTATGGTGCCTTGATAAATGAAAATTTTAGTGGAACATAAATGCCAATAAATTCCCCTCTATGTTCTACAAATTCCGCTCTATATTCTAGGATAAGTGGGACACTTCATACATGAGGTGTCGAACTTCCTCAAGTGATACAGAAGGATCCAAAATGACTCAAAATTTAAGGGTCTCAAAATTCAATGAAAAGGTTTCCATGTCGAAGAGCTCAGTGAGAGCTCTTTGTCGTTGCTTGAATGGGATCAAACGGACTCTGTATGAAGAATATATTGTGATCTAAATTTTTTTCCAAACAAGGAAAAAAGGAGTATAGAGGACACGTGGTAGTTCATATAGGTGATGTGGCAAGCTCAAAATATGACACGTGGAAGTCCATACATATTGATGTGGCATTCCATACATACATGTGGCAGGTCAAGTAGTGGACATGTGGTAGATGCAGGTGACATGGAAGCAAAGTTAGCGGTTGAGTTGTCAGGTGATGTGGCACCCAGTTGGCAGGTGACGTGGAGCGGGATAATCAGAGGCTACCACGTGGCAACCTCTGAATGATCGAGAATTTTCCAATTCAAAAATGGAAAAAGGGGCGGTCGGTGTAATCGAAACCCTAACCTCTAGGATATGGTCACAACCACTTAACCAACAAGTTAACCATCGAATCTTAGAAACTATTGTCGATATTCTATAGTTAAAGTAGTTATAATGGATATGATAAAGGGAGGAGCTCTATGGGTTTGACCCCGTGACCTCTACCTCTACCACTATCAATGGTTAAACCTCGTCCACTTGCCAACACGCCAACCATTCATTCCTTGTTGGATAGTTCAAAGTTTTGGGTTTTGATTCCAAAATATTGCATGGCCGAGAAATATCAACAACCCGTGGGTTTGAACCCCGAGGTTGTTGGGTCCCAATTCCTTAAAACAAAGCTTAATAACATTGCGCCAAACCATGGACCTCAGAACCGAAGTGCGAGAGTTTCATAGTAAGTTGTGTTTTCTTTGTATAGTGGATTCAAAAGTGTTGAGCACCTTCTTTTTATTGCAGACTACATATATGGCACGTAGTTAAAGACTATTTGGCATGTAGTTTGAGACTACATGGCATGTATTTCGAGACTATTTGACACACAGGTCGAGGCAGAAAGGTGTTATTGAGACCAGGAGGCACTTCTAATAATAGAGGGGTGTTTATGCTCAAAAGTATAAGAATTTCGAGACAATTCTAATGTTGATGAGTTTGCTAGGATTTGAGCAACAGAATTGAGAGCTTACTTCATAAATTGAAGTTTGATGTATTTAGCCAAGTTTGCTTCATTAATCAAAGAGGATTTTTTTGTAATTGTTGAGATATATGAGCGTGTAAGCCCTCTTGGAGAATTGTAAAGGGGAGAGATAAATTTTCCAAGGATTTTGGAATCCATTGTACTACAGCAAGAAGAAGACCAGCTTTGAGTTGAAGACTTTTGATGTAATTTTCCATTCCACATCATAATAGAAGAGGCCACTCCCATTGGAAGCGGACCCATAGACGTATCCCACACTAGGTGAAATCCATCATCATCTTGTTGTGTCTTTATCATTCTTTTGTTGCTCATTTTTTCTCATAATCTTATTAAGTACTTCTTTTGTCTTGGTTTTCACACTTCTTAAAGTAATTAAATCATTAACTAGTTCAGTAAAAGATCTAGATCATCAAGACACCTCATCTTCATTTCTATTCTGGCAAAGAAATTACACTAAAGAAGGCTGGAAATTAGCATGCAATAGTGGATAAAGGATAGAATTGAATACTTTGTAGGGGTTGGAATTTTGCAGCCTATAGATTGATCTTTTTGAAATCCCAATGGGACATTGTATTGACTAAAGACCAAGAAACCTACTTGAGGATTCACCCCTCATTTGTAGAATTTATATTTATTTCTCAGATTATGCATACTTTATTTTTTCACAATGATTTTATGCATGTTCACAATTGTAGCTCTAGAGTAGTTTTCTCTATTATTTACAGTCATTAGAGAGCAGGATTGTACAATAGGTTGCCTTCTATGATTACATATTTGTATGAGATTCAAAACTTTATTTGCAACACCTAATATATAATATTCTTCTGTATTTTTGAAGTGAATATGTGTACAATGATTTGAGTATGGTTAAGAAGTTCTAAGCAAATACCAAGCTCTGATATCACTATCATTTTGTCTTGCATGATGAGTTATCTTTCATGTCTTGAATGTCTTGGAATATACTCCAGAGGTCTTTGAGTGACCTGAGATATTGGATTCATTATCCAAATTCCCAACACACTTTCTATCTTATCATGAAATGCTAAGGACTGCCACCTTCATTATCATTTATGATATTCCTATGTATTCTTTGAGTGCCAAGGACTACCATACCATTCTCATAAGTACTTGAGACATAAGTCATCTTCTAACTCCTTATGCATCTTCCATCAAACCAACTTTATATTTCTGCAATATGAGATAATGGTGCCCAATGGAAAGGCCTTAGTCTAAAGATTTAGATGGGTTTGTTGTGTCTACTTTTCAAAGTTCTTCCAACAACATTTTACCTCACAATCATAGAAATTTACATTAGAGAGTTGCTCCTAAAGTAACCCTAGTCAACCAACAATTGAAAATATTCAAGGGTTACCCCCTCTGGCCTAAGAGTCAATTTGAGACCTAAAGCAAGGAGGTTTTCAAAACTTACATTGGGTACCTTGGCACTATTCTCTAGCTAGGAATAGTTTGAGGAACAACACTACAACCCCTTTAAGATGTTGCAAAGAATTAGAAGTATGGCTTACACATTGGAGTTTCATCCATCTTCATGTGTACATTCAGCCCTCCATGTTTCTTTCTTAAAGAAGGTAATCGGTGAGAAGATCACAGCCCAGACTATTTTACCATAGTTTAATGAAGAAGGGAAAATCACAGTACAACCAAAAACAATCCTTGAAACAAGAATCAAGTAACTACAAAATTGGTCAATCACTAAGTACCTCATCAAGTGGAAGAACCCACCAGTAGAAGAGGCAACATGGGAAGATGAGTTCTTCATGTATAAACATCCACAGCTAATCAAGTGTTGAGGGAAACATTTGTTTTAAGCGGAGGGGCATGTTAAGACATAGATATTGACTTATTGTGTTTCTATTTTTATATTAGTGTTTTCCTTATTGGTCGACTGGACTCTTCAATTGTAATTGTACCCTTTGTCTCCTATATATACCAAGGAGACCTTGTTTTAGTGTGTGTCTCATCTTGTGCATTTGATATATTGTAAAATGGGGTTATCCCCTCGAAGAATACATTGTTGCTGAAATAAGGCTAACATAAATATTGTTGATACAATATTGATGTATAGACTAATATTACAAATTTTTCATTTGGGTTCAAAAGAAATGAAATAGTTGTAGAAACAACAACATTGAGGAATAACACTAACATTGTTTCTCCATTGGTGTTCTTGTTCCACCGACATATTATTTCTACAATGATATTAGTGTTACATTGGTGTTATTACTACATCAACATTATGCAAAATACATCCATGATAGAAATACGCTATTACATTATTAGAATGTTTATCGCTAAACCGACATTTTACAAAATGCATCCATGAGAGCTCTACATTAATACCATTATTGGAATGCTTTATTGTTAAATATTATAGTACATTTTTACTTTACAATAAACATTATCGTACATTTTTACTTGGAAAAGTCATATTAATGCCCTAAAACAAATTGAAAATGCGGAGAATAATGGAAATGAGAAAGTATTGATCAGTTTCACAAATCATTGCCCATATCCTCCTTGCAGGGTGATTAATTGGAAGGCGACAATATGGTAGAAAATGCATAAAGGAATTTAAAAAAATGAGGGCTTCAAGCATTCAATGCCCTTGCCCATTGTGTTTCCTAAGTTATTATGCATTCTTGCTCCAAAGTAAACATATGTTCACATTGTCCTATTGGGATTCTTGTAAAGACTTTACAAGAATGCACAAATTAGTTGTCATAAACTTATGTGCTCTAAATAGCACTGCCCAATGGAAAAAGTAGTACTTACACCCATGGCCCATATGATTGTTCCACATACTATCTACCAACCTAGATTCATCTTCACATCGAATCTATCAAGAATTGCCGTTAGTTACAAGAGTTCCATTTTGATTTTGAACTTATTAATGTGATATCATGTTTTCATTTTTTTACTCTTTTCAATTAAATATGTTTCAATAATAGTTTGGATTATTTTTTCATAGCACATTCATTCATCAAAAATGATTTAATAAATGCAATGAATCAATGCCTTAATTATAGGTTTCTTGTTTACCTTGTATCTATAGCAGTAAAAAACCATCTAATTTTTCAAGGCTAATAATGTCAGCATATTTGACTTGTGGAAAGGCTAATAACATCGGCATATTCAAGTTGAAACAAAGCTAATAACGCCGGCATCTTTGAGTTGTGGCAAGGCTAATAATGTTGGCATATTCAAGCTCAAGCAAGGCTAATAACGATGACATATTCGACTTGTGGCAAGGATAATAACATATATTAACATTGAAACAAGACTAATAACATTTCCATATTCAAGAAGACCATGGATGTAGTCTACAAAGATAGATCTGTGGTTTACCCTTTAATCCCTCCATCTTGTTTGGAATTTGGCTAGGCATTCATACGACAGAATTTGTGTTTCTTTGAACTCACTTCTTGTAGCCATGGGATGAGAGATAGTAGGGAAAATATAGAGAAAAATCCTATGGGTATTTGAAATCCCTTGGAATTGAGCCTCTAGTCCACATTGAGGACTTGTAGAATGGAGAGCATGTGTTATTGCACATTTGGGATTTGATTGGTAATTATGCAAGAGAATATGGTGAGCATTCTAATAATGTATTTGAGTCCCTCAATATGTTTGAGGAAGCAAAGTCTCCAATGACTAACCAATGAGAAACTATTGGGAGTTGGGTGTTGCATCATGTGATTATGGCGTCCTTGCCAAAGAACGTGGGGACCACAACAACTGTAAAATTAGAACCCATGGCCTTAAAAATAAAAAATGAAGTGAATCAAACATCAAAATTAACTAAACTAGTATTGTTCATCGTCGCACTAATAATAACAAACGCACTTGTAATTTTGTAACAAAAAAAATTCTAGGTTTAATTGAATTGATATTTCATATGCATTTATTTTGCTTTATGTAGTTGGAAAAGAGGTTGTGGATATGTACCTTGAGTTTGTTCAATTTTCCCAGTGTCACCAATGCTTGTGCTTCAAAATTATTACTTTCTATATCCAATACATCCAAAGAGCAATTACCAAATTGGGAAGGCAGGTGCCCATGGAACTCCCTAAAAGATTAGAACCTTTAGATTCTTTGTTTTCTAGCAAATGCAAGGTGGAATTTTCCCCTCACGTTTATTCAATGCTAAAGGTAAGTAAGTCAAAATATGCAACATCGTGCAAATTTATGAAGGCAATGCATCGGTAATATTATTGTAGCCCAGGTCTAGTATAGTAAGCAAATGGAGGAGGGGGGGAGCATTGACTATGGAATCATTCCATTCAACATGTTAATTTTCAAACCTATCAGAGCCAAAGATAATAGATGTCCTATTGAATATGTTATGGAATCATTGAACAAAGTATTGTTTGGCATCTATAAAAGAGTTTGATTTTTCCATTTTGCTTGATAAACTAGAGAGACTTCACTAGATATTTTATTAATAAATCCTTTTCAAATAAGGAAGCCAAGAGAGGCTCTCGAACAAATATTCAAGGGTTACCCCCTCTGGCCTAAGAGTCAATTTGAGACCTAAAGCAAGGAGGTTTTCAAAACTTACATTGGGTGCCTTGGCACTATTCTCTAGCCAGAAATAGTTTGAGGAACAACACTACAACCCCTTTGAGATGTTGCAAAGAATTAGAAGTATGGCTTACACATTGGAGTTTCATCCATCTTCACGTGTACATTCAGTCCTCCATGTTTCTTTCTTAAAGAAGGTAATCGGTGACAAGATCCCAGTCCAGACTATTTTACCATAGTTTAATGAAGAAGGGAAAATCACACTACAACCAGAAACAATCCTTGAAACAAGAATCAAGTAACTACAAAATTGATCGATCAATAAGTACCTCTTCAAGTGGAAGAACCCACTAGTAGAAGAGGCAACATGGGAAGATGAGTTATTCATGTATAAACATCCAAAGCTAATCAAATGTTGAGAGAAACATTTGTTTTAAGCGGAGGGGCATGTTAAGACATAGATATTGACTTATTGTGTTTCTATTGTTATATTAGTGTTTTCCTTATTGGTTGACTGGACTCTTCAATTGTAATTGTACCCTTTGTCTCCTATATATACCAAGGAGACGTTGTTTTAGTGTGTGTCTCATCTTGTGCATTTGATATATTGTAAAATGGGGTTATCCCCTCGAAGAATACATTGTTGTTGAAATAAGGCTAACATCAATATTGTTGCTACAATATTGATGTATAGACTAATATTACAAATTTTTCATTTGGGTTCAAAAGAAATGAAATAATTGTAAAAACAACAACATTGAGGAATAACATTAACATTGTTTCTCCATTGGTGTTCTTGTTGCACCGACATATTATTTCTACAATGATATTAGTGTTACATTGGTGTTATTGCTACATCAACATTATGCAAAATACATTCATGATAGAAATACACTATTAAATTATTAGAATGTTTATCGCTAAACCGACATTTTACAAAATGCATCCATGAGAGCTCTACATTAATACCATTATTGGAATGCTTTATTGTTAAATATTATAGTACATTTTTACTTTACAACAAACATTATAGTACATTTTTACTTGGAAAAGTCATATTGATGCCCTAAAACAAATTGAAATTGTGGAGAATAATGGAAATGAGAAAATATTGATCAGTTTCACAAATCATTGCCCATATCCTCCTTCCAGGGTGATTAATTGGAAGTCGACAATGTGGTAGAAAATGCATAAAGGAATTTTAAAAAATGAGGGCTTCAAGCATTCAATGCCCTTGCCCATTGTGTTTTCTAAGTTATTATGCATTCTTGCTCCAAAGTAAACATATGTTCACATTGCCCTGTTGGGATTCTTGTAAAGTCTGTTGGGATTCTTGTAAATACTTTACAAGAATGCACAAATTAGTTGTCATAAACTTATGTGCTCTAAATAGCACTACCCAATGGACAAAGTAGTACTTACACCCGTGGCCCATATGAATGTTCCACATACTATCTACCAACCTAGATTCATCTTCACATAGAATCTATCAAGCATTGTCGTTAGTTACAAGATTTCCATTTTGATTTTGAACTTATTAATGTGATATCATGTTTTCATTTTTTTACTCTTTTTAGTTAAATATGTTTCAATAATAGTTTGGATTATTTTTTCATAGCACATTCATTCATCAAAAATGATTTAATGAATGCAATGAATCAATGCCTTAATTATAGGTTTCTTGTTTACCTTGTATATATAGCAGTCAAAAACCATCTAATTTGTCAAGGCTAATAATGTCAGCATATTTGACTTGTGGAAAGGCTAATAACATCGGCATATTCAAGTTGAAACAGGGCTAATAACGCCGGCATATTTGATTTGTGGCAAGGATAATAATGTTGGCATATTCAAGCTCAAGCAAGGCTAATAACGATGACATATTCGACTTGTGGCAAGGATAATAACATATATTAACATAGAAACAAGGCTAATAACATTGCCATATTCAAGAAGACCATGGATGTAGTCTACAAAGCTAGATCTGTGGTTTACCCTTTAAGCCCTCCATCTTGTTTGGAATTTGGCTAGGCATTCATAAGAGAGAAGTTGTGTTGCCTTGAACTCAGTTCTTGTAGCCATGGGATGAGAGATAGTAGGGAAAATATAGAGAACAATCCTATGGGTATTCGAAATTCCTTGGAATTGAGCCTCTAGTCCACATTGAGGACTTGTAGAGTGGAGAGCATGTGTTATTGCACATTTGGGATTTGATTGGTAATTCTGCAAGAGAATATGGTCAGCATTCTAATAATGGATTTGAGTCCCTCAATATGTTTGATGAAGCAAAGTCTCCAATGACTAACCAATGAGAAACTGTCGGATTGGAGTTGGGTGTTGCATTGTGTGATTATGACGTCCTTGCCAAAGAACCTGGGGACCACAACAACTGTAAAATTAGAACCCGTGGCCTTAAAAATAAAAAATGAAGTGAAGCAAACATCAAAATTAACTAAACTAGTATTGTTCATCGTCGCACTAATAATAACAAACGCACTTGTATTTTTGTAACAAAAACAATTCTAGGTTTAATTGAATTGAAATTTCATATGCATTTATTTTKCTTTATGTAGTTGGAAAAGAGGTTGTGGATTTGTAMCTTAAGTTTGTTCAATTTTCCCAGTGTCACCAATGTTTGTGCTTCAWAATTATYACTTTCTATATCCAATACATCYAAAGAGAAATTACCAAATTGGGAAGGCGGGTGCCCATGGAACTCCCTAAAATATTAKAACCTTTAGATTCTTTGTTTTCTAGCAAATGCAAGGTGGAATTTTCCCCTCGCATTTATTCAATGCTAAAGGTAAGTAAGTCAAAATATGCAACATCGTGCAAATTTATGAAGGCACTGCATCGATAATATTATTGTAGCCYAGGTCTAGTATAGTAAGCAAATGGAGGGGGGGGAGCATTGACTATGGAATCATTCCATTCAACATGTTAATTTTCAAACCTATCAGAGCCAAAGATAATAGATTTCCTATTGAATATGTTATGAAATCATTGAACAATGTATTGTTTGGCATCTATAAAAGAGTTTGATTTTTMCATTTTGCTTGATAAATTAGAGAGACTTCACTAGATATTTTATTAATAAATCTTTTTTAAATAAGGAAGCCAAGAGAGACTCTCGAACAAAAGAGATCAACATTATGCAAAATCCATCCATGATAGCAATACACTATTACATTATTAGAATGTTTATCGCTAAACGACATTTTACAAAATGCATCCATGAGAGCTCTACATTAATACCATTATTGGAATGCTTTATTGTTAAATATTATAGTACATTTTTACTTTACAACAAACATTATAGTACATTTTTACTTGGAAAAGTCATATTGATGCCCTAAAACAAATTGAAATTGTGGAGAATAATGGAAATGAGAAAATATTGATCAGTTTCACAAATCATTGCCCATATCCTCCTTGCAGGGTGATTAATTGGAAGTCGACAATGTGGTAGAAAATGAATAAAGGCATTTAAAAAAATGAGGGCTTCAAGCATTCAATGCCCTTGCCCATTGTGTTTCCTAAGTTATTATGCATTCTTGCTCCAAAGTAAACATATGTTCACATTGCCCTGTTGGGATCCTTGTAAAGACTTTACAAGAATGCACAAATTAGTTGTCCTAAACTTATGTTCTCTAAATAGCACTACCCAATGGAAAAAGTAGTACTTACACCTGTGGCCCGTATGAATGTTCCACATACTATCTACCAACCTAGATTCATCTTCACATAGAATCTATCAAGCATTGTCGTTAGTTACAAGATTTCCATTTTGATTTTGAACTTATTAATGTGATATCATGTTTTCATTTTTTTACTCTTTTTAGTTAAATATGTTTCAATAATAGTTTGGATTATT
>JASDQU010243240.1:57647-75599 GCA_032191745.1 Picea mariana | reverse complement strand
ATTAGGATGATCCCACCAAATCAGAGAAGTGAGTAAGATCCCAACCATACGGGCACCACCTCATCTTCTAGAAGATCCCCTTCTAGAACCTTCATGAAACTTGAACTTTTCTTAGCCTTTTGACATCGTCTCACCCTAGCTGTAGAGAAGCCTGCGGAAACATCGCATGGCAGTTTTATAGTAGAGGGCGACGATCAAGCATTGTCGCACCCTGCATATGGTGCATCCTGTGACGACCTTCTTTAATATGGTTTTTGAAAAGAGAAAGTCAATCACTTTCCTCATGAAGAAAGGATCTTTTTGGGAACATGATCACATGTTGTCAATGGATCACTAGGGTGACTAAAATAATGTGTAATAGGTTCCTAAAATTATTTACACCTGTCTTATTTACAGTTGAGTCCTCATCCTTGGACTCTTCAAATAGATTGGCAATGGTATAAATCTTACCTTCTATAAAGTTTTTAAATGCTTCTGTTGTTCTGGGACGAAAACCATATCCAAAAGAGTACCATCAAATTTGATATTAGTCAATTGATTGAGGATATTGTATTTAGATGAGGGAAGAGGAGAAGACACTCCTTGATTATTTGAAGTTCTAGAATTTTGTGTATCAACACTTTGAGAAGATGAGCTTGGGGTGGAAGAAGTGCGAGGAATGCCATACTTTCTCTTGGAAGTGTAAGATTTATTCCTGGTATTAATTACCATAAAATCTTTCGGTTCAACCCAATCTAAAACAACGATCGTGGTATCGAGCCTTTTACTAAAGATCTTGTCCCTAACATTTCTCTTAACTTTACAAGTACTCTCCTCATGATTTTCTTTGCAGAAGTTACACCAACTACGAGCCATTATGGCCTTTGGCTGAAAAGTGTTTTCATTAGTATTCATTTGTAGGATATCATCCTATTATTCATATCTTGCACAAGTTGTAGGAGGGAGGACATGTTTGTTTTCTTGACCAAGTTTCCATTAGGGAGACCCGTTCTTTTGAGTTGCTCTTCATATTCTAGGCAGGTCTAAAGGGAGAAACCGATATTGTCAATAGCCTTCTCTCTAGTCTATAACGATAAGGGGAAGTTAATGCATTATAATAATGCATGAAAACAACATGATTTTTAAGGCATATTAGTTTGGGGATTTTATTATATAATTTGGTGAAGCGAAGTTAAAATATTTAATGGTTTCACCATCCTTATAGGAAATGTTATTGTATTCCCTTAACTGTTCAATTGGAATTTTGGGTTGTCCATAAGTGGAATTGAACCAATAAACCAATTCTTCCCAAGTGGAAAGGATTTTGGGATGGAGGTCAAAAAATTCTGCTGCAACTTTCCCTTCGAGAGAATTGACAAATAAATGCATGCAAGTGTCGTTATCATTATATCCTATGTTATGACAAACATTAGAAAATGCTACGAGGTGTTCGTTTGTAGTAATGGTACCATTTCCCAAGAACCTAGGTAAATCATCCTTAAATTTTGGTAATGGGAGAGTGGCCGGTGTGAGATTCAAGGGAGAAGATACGTGCCATGGGGTGGTCGTAGCATCTTCCTTAAATTGGAAAAGTCCATATTTATTTATGACTTTAGCAGGATCGGTAGTGGATTGAATAGGGACTTGACGACTGTAGATACTACCAATTATGGATGAAGCATAAGGTTGCGAGGAGGAGGGACCTCCAGTGCCACTACCACTACTCGCAAATGTCATGTTGAAAGGGATAGGTATGTGTGATAAATATGAATTGTTAAAATCATATAAGGTTCTCCTAAGAGCACTTTGTTGTGTTGATAAGCCAATTTTCCTCATTCCTATTTTAAAAATAGGGGTAGCTTCAGGGGACAACCCTCTTCTCCTTTGAGAAATGAGAGGATTAGAGGACATGAAATGAAAGACCAAAGAGGTAGGAAAAAATAGGTTACAATTGATTTATGGGTTGCCTTTTCCTAGCTTCCCAACATTCACGAATATTTATGTTCCTTTCAACTACTTCCCAAGAGTGTTCAAGTTTAACGCGAGTACTAGGAGTTTCTAAAATAGTGTTGAATAAAGTCAATGCAATGTTTGTTTGGTCATCAATATCATTTCCAATATTGGGTTGTCTCGTAATAGGTACTATCATGGAAAAAATTAGTCAAGGAGTAATCATACAAACAAAAAATAAAATACAATTAACCAGAGATATATGGAAGATCTCCCGAGTATGGTTTCTGAATAAGTGTTGAGGAAAAGGTATGAGGAACCTTACTCAAGAATTTTTAGATCTTTTTGGGCTAAGGCAAGTTAGTTGGGATTGTTAATTGGGGTTTATAGCCTTAAAATAAAAGAAACAATCACTTAATCCAAAGGTATTAAGTACGAGGGACCAAGCATGTTTATATACATATATATTATATGTAATTGTGCAAAATAAATAAAATAAGAAATAAATTACATGAGTATGTACATGGATAAGATACAAGGATAAAATCTAAATCTAAATCAAATCATCAAAATACACATGTGAGACTGAAATAAAAAATCTGATTTTTATATTGATTTCATTATGAGATACAAAGATGAATTCTCTTTACAAAACCCTATGAGGGTAGGGACCAAATTCACATTTAGAAGCTTATGATGGGCACCATACAAAAATACTCTGACAACAAAAGAAAAATGAAGCTAAAGGTCTGGATCAGCTTGCCACAAAATGTTGTCACTTGACTTTGAAAAATATTCTTTATCTGTCATGAAATTTAGTTCATAAACAAACAAGAACACATAAACTGCCAAAGATAAATCATACACCTTTAAAGACAAGTTGTTGAAACACATGATTCATTTTTGAATCCTATTGCCTTCAATAAGATCCTATTGTCATAAAGATGGTTAAGCCTTCTAGTAAACTCAGAATGAATGAAGAATGGAAGTAGCTCACAAGTATATAGAAAACCTTATAGCATAAGTTTTCCTTCTATTCTCTCTTAGTCCAATTTTCATTTCTTTAATAATTACCAAAACATGAAGTATAATACCCCAAACATTTAATTCAAATATCTGCCTTGTAACTCCCATCCTCATATTGATAATCAAATATTTTAATATCAACAAAATAGAACATGACTATATCCCAAAAATAACATTATATCCATGCTATCCAAAATCCTATCTAAATATTTGTTTGTTGTCCAAAATACTGTCAAAATAAAAATACTATTCTCAAAAGAAAATAGCATTAACAACGTTAAAAACCATATTTGTTGTGAGAGACATTTTGCCTCTTTCCACTGCTGCCCCCTTTTGATCCCATTTTTTATTTATCCTTTGCAACTACTTTCGACTGATGGGAACCTTGTGAGTGGACTTCACTGATGACATGGGAACAATCATCTTTGATATGGATATGAGAAGAAACAAATTCAAAGGAATGTTTGGAATATTTGGAGGGATTGACCACTCCTTTCCCTTATCTAGCTATGGCTTGGGAACATTAGTTTTTAGCCTTTTTCTTGCATGAGAGGTCTATACTGGCAAAACAACATGATCAACTTGGGAATTTGGATTTATTGGCGGTGGAGGAGAAGGTAATGGAAACGACATAGTAGGCCAACCATGGTGATGAACTACATGTTGATGAACAATTTCTTGCCAACCATCATTGGCAGGTGGTTCTGGTTGCATAGACACATGAGGGGGAACATGGATACCATAGAAATTTTGATGTGGTTGGAAATGAGGCCTGTCATATATGGGTTGCAAAATTCCTTTTCCAACTATATTAAAAAACCCAGCTTGAAAAAGTTGATTTAGTTCTTGTGGATCAACCCAAAAATGTATCAAAAATCCAGGCCTTCTATGGCCTCTTTGCCATTCATTTCCTCTATCTCTATTAGCACCTCTTCCATTGTTTCCTCTGCTAAGGAATCTCATATTGAAGCAATATTACAATCATGTTCTGAAAAAATCTTAACAATCCATGCATTAATACTCTACGTAAATAAAATCAAAAGGTTAGCTCTATCATTCACAATAGAAGCACATGCAATCCATCCAACAATACTTTTAAACTCAACAATCAATCACCATTTGAACAGGCAGTGATAGGGATATTGGGAAGATGCGGGAATTTGTAATGAGTGAAAAATGGTAGCATGGACATGAAGCAACCAACGAATATTGTTCAAGAAAACATAGAGGTAGTCATCTTAAAAAAAAAAAATGTATTCATATCCAAACTTCCAACACCGGTCATCATCTAGTCCTTTTCCTTTCCTCTTAATCCTTTCTCTTTTAAAATGAAATTCATAATAATAGAACACGAAATGTTTTAAGTGTATTTGGGAAGGTGGTGGGCATATAATGAGCGGAAAGTGAGATAATGAACGGGAATGAGATGATTATTGTTTTGTTACATGAAATAATTGAAAATTGACATCGCTATAATTTGCCAAAAAATATTCTCTATTAACAATTCAAATCTAAGACACGACAAATTTTATAGGGTTCAATATAAAACCCCTGGAAAGTTTCAAGCCTATCAAACTTTACAATTTTTATTTCCCCTTTTTCCTTTTCCATTAGAAGCATATTTTATAAGATATTGTTAACATATTCATTTGAAACAATTAAAACCAGATTACATCAAGCTAGCATGGGAAGCTGTGGAAACAAACATAAACCCATCGAAATTTCACTATACAATACTTATATCACAACCTCAATACTTGATGCATAAAAAAATTGGGTTAGCTAGTGCTTATCATTTTTTTCAAAATCATATAACCTCATAATCGACCAAACCCCCATAGATAAAAAAAAAATGAGCCAAGACTTCATGCATATAACCAATCTTTCCCACTGTTGGGTCAACACTATAACAAGTATCAAAACCAGAGTTTGAATTCACTACTGCCATATATTGAATACAAAACGAGGTCTGGGAAAACATAAAAGTGAAATATTAATAAGGGGCTTTAAAAAAAAAACAATAATCTCTTTTCACAACGAACCTTCCATAGACCTCAAATGGTGGCCGCAAGACAAATATGCATGTGTCACATATATTCACAAACAAAATGATGATAATATGAAAAAGATGCAAGTCTTCTAAGGACTGGGTAAAAGGATATGACATTATGCAATAATCACCAAAACTCGACTGTTCTTTTATTTCACAGAGAAAACCCTTCAAATTTTAATCATGAGAGACAAGCGAAACCAAAAGTATTTACCATAATTATTTTCCCACAGTCATAATAAAATAATAAACATTCAATTTGGGTGCAACACAATGCATATTTCAAACATAATGAAATTTAGAACATCATTCCCAACTTGAAACGTTTAAACGCCAACAGGAAGAAAACCCATTTAAATATAATTTTCATAGTCATAATACCCACATACATCCATTACAATCTTCAGAAAGAAAACACACTCTGTAAGAAAATCTAAGAGCCAACATCATGATTCTATTCGGAGCAGAGCTACAGTTCATGAATGGAGAGGTAAGAATCATCATACCTGTGAGGAAAATGCCAGAAAGCCAACAAGCACCACTATTCCTTCAACGACCGAGAAAAATGGAGGCAACACTAGCCAAAGTAACCAACACAAGCACAAAAAAAGTGAAGGTTATGAGCTCAAGGTAGGGTAAGGATGGTGTGCAGTAATTGCACGTTGTTTCCCACATTAATTGTCACCCACCATAGCCAAGTATGGAGCACACCCAAACCATCATAATATTTTCACAAAACAGATAGTTAACCATATGTATCAAATTCTCCACCAAAATATTACTTCCATTTGCCAAATTGAATGGACCTCCCCACATTAATCTCATAGGTCTTATAAGTACGCTCAACACTTAGCACCAAAACATGTCTCACATTTCTTACTAATGAAGGATTTCCATTCTATAAACATATCAATTATTCATAACATATACAAGTATACCATAAGTGAAATACAACATAACTGTATGCAAAAATATATGTGTAGCCAGGATGAATCAAGATGCTTATCAAAACAAACATTTTCCTCCTTTTATTTTTAAATCAAATTTCCAGTGCACCCATCATTCACCCATTTTACATGGAAAGTGGCTCGAATTTCTAGGTCTATTCTCAAACTGTAGAATCATTTTTTCAAGGTATTCATGAGCGCAAATTAGAGGATCATCTTTCATCATTATTTACATAAAGGGGTCCCACCTATTTAGTATATTATTAAACATATATATAAGTAATAAGGCATTGCAACCCATTTGCAGGCAGGGATTCTATGTTGTGCTTTTAGGCATCAACAAACTGACAACTCCACAGGGAAATTTGTTCTCAACATATTTAGAACTTATAATGTTTGGTTTCACAGACCAATAGAAGTGAGTGATAAAAAAATATTGAAAATAATAGCTATGCAACAGGGGGGAAATGATGTTTTAAGGGAAATAATGAGATGGGACTTTGGGGAATAACTTATGAAAAGTGAGATGTATGAGGGGATTTGGTCCTGTATGCATAACAATCGAATAAGATTCATAATTGATCATTATTTTTAGAATTTTGAGAAGAATGCTTCTGATATTCTCTTGAATCTTAGGATGGAGGGAAGAAAGGGATAGCATAAACAAGGGAGAAAACAAAACCAACTATACTACAACAATATTGAAAGAAAAAAATATTTTGACGGTGTCTCAAAGGAGGACATCATGAAAACTATGTGTATTTTATTTTCATCGATAAAAAATACTTACAGAATGACATTGTTACGGTAAAACTGATACATACTTTATTTATGATGATTACGCGAAACAAACAGTAGAAATTAAAACTCAACAAACCTAAGTAAAAAATAAAAAAAGTAAGACAAAGGAATATATACAAAAATCATGTTTGTACAAAGCATTAATAATCAAGTTGGTTCCACATAATGTTTCAAGTGGGAACCATTAGTACTGTAAGAAAACAATCGCTCCTCCAAATCCTTTAGAAGGTACGAGTTTGTGAGTTTGTTCCAAGGATAAAAATGATTTTGAATGGACCTAGCCATAATTTTTGGAATTTAGAATGTCTCCCTCTTTCAACATGGGTTGAGTCCAATAGTAGGACTTTGTTGTCAATATTGAATTCATCATCCTTTTCTCGCTTGTTAAAATACTTTTTCACTATTTTCTACCTTCTTTTTAGGTTCTCCAAGGCAAAGTTTCTTTGTTCTTCCAGGGCTAACAATGCATTTATCCTTTGGTGAACATTAGAAGAATTTAATTCTTCAGTCTGTAACATCAACCGTAAGGAGGAAAGCTCTAGTTCAGTAGGCATAATAGCCTCTTGGCCATATAAGAGCTGGAAGGGAGTAAATCTTGTACTTTCTTTGGTGGTTGTAGTCTTCCCAGAGAGCATAAGTGAGAAGTGTGTGCCACTAGTGAGGTTTGTCTTCTATGATTCTCTTTATGGTCCTAACTAGTTTCTTGTTAGTGGACTCTACTTTCCCATTTCCTTGAGGGTAATAAGAAGACAGTGAAATGTTTGACACCTAACTTAGCTAGAAATTGGGTCAATTTTGCAGAAATGAAGGTTGGACCATTGTTCGTAATGATCTCTAATGGGATGCCGAATCGTGAAAATATATTAGATTCTAAGAATAAAATTGCATGCTCATCCCATGTGTTTCTAAGAGGATCAACCTCGGTCCACTTAGTAAATTAATCAATGGTTGTCAAAATAAATATATTCCTTGCAGAAGATGGAGGGTTGATATGACTAATAAAGTCTAGACCCCATTTAGAAAAATGGAAATACAAGAGGAAAGGTTGTAAAGGCATGGAAAAAGGGCATTCTTTCCCGGTGAATTTTTGGCATTTATCACAGGATCTTGAAAATTTATATGAATCATGGAATATCAAAAGCCAGTAGTAACCATTTCTTATGATCTTAAAAGTAGTATCCTTAATAAAACAATGGTCACCGATGTGAATGACATAATATGATGATCCATGGATTTGGTGTAACAATTTATGTGCTTCCTCATCATTTACACATCGAAGTAACAAACCATTAGCAAACCTCCTAAACAAAAAGTCTCCTAAAATGATGTAATTGGAAGCTTCAAGGCACATTCTCCTTCTCTGACGAGGATCCAACCCATTTGGACACCTTTGATATTGAAAATAATATATCAGATTTTTATACGAAGGATGTTCATGTAGAGAGAGATTTTGATTTTCAATATAAAACGACATTGAAAGAGGATTATCTTGGTCGTCAAGTTCTTCACTTGGTTCAGGGTGATAAGCTAAGTGAAGGGATAGGTCCCATCCCTTGATTGTCTTCGAAGTCATGATCATCAAATCATGCTTCTAAATATTGGCAAGCCAATGTGCAAGTTTTCCTGAAAGATAAGTTTGTGAAAGCATAAACTTGACAGTAGAAAAAGGGACTTTTACCTGTGTATGTTTGCCCAAAATAAAATGGTGAAATTGTTTTATAGCCTTGGCAAGAGAAAAAGCATGTTTCTCAATATACGAGTTCTTGATATCATCATCTTATAGACTTTGACTCATGTAAGCTACATGTTTTTCATTGTTTTGGTCATCACATTGTAAGAGGATAACATAAATTTCTTTCTTGGTGGCATTGGTATATATGATAAAGTCTTTCTCAAAATCTGGTTTCGCTAGAAATGGTGCGGAGCTGATTGCTTTATTGACCATAAGGAAAACATTCTCAACCTCATTTGTCCAAGAAAAATAATGATCTTTATTCAGAAGATTATGGATTGGTTTAACCATGACAACAAAATCAGGAACGAATCTACGGAAAAAATTAATAATGCCCATGAAAGCTTGAACTTATTTCTTGGAGGTGGGGGAAGGGAGGTTTAGAATGGCAGTAATCCTATCTTGATATACACTTATCCATAAATTAGAAATGATTTGACCGAGGATCTTACCCCTCATGACACCGAAAATAGACTTGGAAGGATTTAAAGAAATGTCAAATTTTCTGCATTGCATGAGAACTTTTTTAAGATGACCAAATTGATCCAATCAATTTTTAGAATAAACAGTTAGATCATCAAGATAAACTTGGATAATCTTACCGATTAGATCTTCAAAATCTATCTTCATATCTCTTTGAAAGGTGGCACCCACATTAGATAATCCAAAAGGCATGTGGTCATAAGTGAATGTGCCCCAGCGTGTGGTAAATGTGGTTTTATACCTATCAGTCCTTTTTACCTCGATTTGATTATACCTATAAAAATATTCAATTAAGGACACCATTTGATACCCTGCAACTTGTTGTAAAATCATTTCCATATTAGGAAGCGAAAAATGGTCTTTGACACTTTCTCTATTCAATGCACGAAAATCGACACATAATCTGATCTAGCCAATAGTTTTCCGAATATGAACCAGGTTTGAAACCCAGTCGGAATACTTAACTGGAAAGATTATATTATCTTTCAAAAATTTTTCCAATTCTTTTCTAATAGTGGCTTCAAGCACAAGGTTAATAGGTTTTTTTTTTCCTAACTGGTTTTACCCCTTCCTTGATAGGAATGGCATGATGTATCAGAGCATGATTAAAACCATGAATATCCTTGTATGACTAGGAAAAAATGTCTTGAAATTCATAGAGTAATTATGTGAATCTCACTTTTTCTTCATCTGAACATTGGGCACCTAATTTAATGATCTTTGGAGATTCAGATGTCCCAATATTCAAGGAAATGGTATTACCAACTTTCCTTTTTGACTCCTCTTTCTTATGTGATTCTTTCTTTCCTACATCACTTAACAAAAACGAACTTTCGAGAGGATTCATGCCTTTAGGAAAATTTTCATCTTCAATAGAGATGATTTCTTTGGGCTTAAACGATTCATTTTGTATGAAAGCGCAATTGCCTTCATCACTCGAGAAAACCTTCCATGATTCTACGTTATCATGGATATGATGATGATATATAGATTGAAATGTACAATCAGGTCTTTGAGGTAAAGGCTTTCGAGTAGGGGATGCTGCAAAAACAACTAACCTATTAGTCATTTAATTAAGTTCCCTCTTAACATGAGTGATGTTCAATGATAACATATTTGAAATCAGCATCCAAACAACTTGAGTATAACGTTTAAGTAACTTATTTCTTGGTGAATAAATATTACGTACAAGATTCAAAACAAGTTCAGAATCACCAAATACTGTAAGGTGGCCACAACCAAGGTTATATGCATTTTTGATGCCTAACAATAAGGCCTCAAACTCGGTGACATTGTTTTTGCACGCAAATTCCAACCTATAAATGAAATTGTGGATTTTACCTATAGGAGAATATAGAATGATGTCGGCTCGATTACCTTCATTTGAACATCAACCATCGAAATGCATGTGCCACATGCCATCATCAAAATAAATTGGTTCAAGCATAGTGTCACCTTCATAAAAAAATATAGAGTACACTCCCAAATATTCTTCGATATAATTTACATTAGGTTGGGGAATGTTCTCTATATATGGTGTTTTTCCTTCCCTAAGGACTATAATGTTCTTTCTGTTCCAAGGGACGGAAAAATGTGTACCATCAAATGAAAGGTATCCACCAGTTAAGGATTGCCAATCTCTTCCTAAAATAATTGAATAGTTACTCACTGGCATATCAATTACTTGGATGTTGAGGGTTTTTCTTATCTCGAGATGTGCACACAAAACTAAGGTTACATCCTTGATTTCATCTATAGTTGATTGGTGCAAACTATTATAAGAGGGCATGATTTTAGAGTTTTCATTAGTGCAAGATAAGCCAAGCTCTTCCATGATAATTTTAGACATCACACTTGGACCAAACCCACCATTAATTAGGCAACAATGAGCTATTTTATCCATGATTTTTACTGATATATAGAAAGAGGGTTTTTTTTACAGGGTTCCTAAAATTATTTACACCTATCTTAGTTACAGTTGAGTCCTCTTCCTTTGACTCTTCAAATAGAGTGGTAATGATAGAAATATTACCTTCCATAAAAATTTTAAGATGCTTCTATTGTTTTGGGACGACAACCATGTCCCAAAGAGTAGCATCAACTTTGATGTTAGACAATAGATTAAGGATATTGTATTTAGACGAGGGAAGAGGAGAAGACACACCTTGATTATTTGAAGTTCTGACAGCTTGCGTATCATCACTTTGAGAAGATGAGATTGGGGTGGAATAAGTGTAGGGAAGGCCGTATTTTCCCTTGGCAATGTAAGATTTATTCTTGGTATTAATTACCATAACATATTATGGTTCAACCCAATCTAAAACAATGATCGTGGTATCATGCCTTTTCCCAAAGATATTATCCCTAACATTTCTCTTAACTTCACGAGTACTCTCCTCATGATTTTCTTTGCAGAATTTACACCAACAGTGAGCCATTATGGCCTTTGGATGACACGTGCTTTCATTAGTATTCCTAAAAGGTGCTAAGGAATAAGAATAAGCCCTAGGGGAAAAGGAAGAGGAATTTTATTTTCGTTCGTAGGCTATCATCCTATTATTCATATCTTGCACAAGTTGTAGGAGGACATACATGTCTATTTGCTTGACCAAGTCTCCCTTAGGGATACCCGTTCTTTCGAGTTTCTCTTCATATTCTAAGCAAGTGTGAAGGGTGGAACCGATATTTTCAGTATCCTTCTCTTCAAGTCTATGACGATAAAGGAAAGGTAATGAATTATAATAATGCATGAAATCAACCTAATTTTGAGGGAAGATTAGTTCAAGGATTTGATTATATAATTTGGTGAAGAGAAGGTTAAAAGATTTAATGGTTTCACCATTATTATAGGAGATATTATTGTATTCCCTTAACTTCTTAGTTGGACTCTTGGGCTATCTATAAGTGAAATTGAATCAATAAACCAATTCTTCCCAAGTGGAAATGATTTTGGGAGGGAGGTGATTTTTTTTTTGCAACTTTCCCTTCGAGAGATTCGACAAATAAACACATGCAAGTGTCTTTATCGTTATGTCCTTTTTTATGACAAACATTAGAAAATGCTACCGGGTGTTCTTTTGTAGTAATGGTACCATTTACCGATAACCTAGGTAAATGAACATTGAATTTTGGTAATGGGTGAGTGGCTGGTGTAAGATTCAAGGGAGAAGATATGTGCCATGGGGTGGTCGTAGCATCTTCCTTAAATTGGAAAAGTCCATATTTCTTTATGACTTTAGCAAGATTGGTAGTGGATTGAATAGGGACTTGATTACTATAGATACTACCAATTACAGATGAATCATAAGGTTGCGAGGAGGAGGGACCTCTCGTGCCACCACCACTACTCGCAAATGTCATGGTGAAAGGGATAGGTATGGGTGATAAATATGAATTGTTAGAACTAGATAAGGTTCATCTAAGAGCACTTTGTTGTGTTGACAAGACAATTTTCCTCCTTCCTATTTAAAAAATAGGGGTAGCTTCAGGGGACAAACCTCTTCTCCTTCGAGAAATGTGAGGATTAGAGGACATGAAATGAAAGATCAAAGAGGTAGGAAAAAAGAGGTTATAGTTTATTTCTAGGTTGTTTTTGCCTAGCTTCCCAACATTCACGAATATTTATGTCCCTTTCAAATACTTCCCAAGAGTGTTCAAGTTCAGCACAAGTACTAACAGTTTCTAAAATAGTGTTGAATAAAGTCAATGCAATTTTGGTTTGGTCATCAATACCATTTCCAATATTGGGTTGTCTCGTAACAGGTACCATCATGGAAAAAATCAGTCAAGGAGTAATCAGACAAACAAAAAATAAAATACAATTAACCAGAGAGATATGGAAGATCTCCCGAGTATGGTCACCAAATAAATGTTGAGGAAAACGTATGATGAACCTTAAGCATTTTCAGATCTTGTTGGGCTAAGGCAAGATAGTTTGGAATGTTACCCGGGGTTTATAGCGTTAAAATAAAAGAAACAATCACTTAATTCACATGTATTAAGTACGAGGGACCAAGGTCGGTTATATATATTATCTGTAATTTTACAAAAGAAATAAACGAAGCAAGAAATTACTTGAGTATGTACATGGATAAGAGACAAGGATAAAAGCAAAATCTGAACCAAATCATCAAAAAACACATGTGAGACTGAAATCATAAATCTGATTTTTATATTGATTTCATTCTGAGATAAAAATCTTAATTCTCTTTACAAACCCCTGTGAGGGTAGGGACCAAAGTCATATTTAGAAGCCTCTGATGGGAACCATACAAAAACACTTTGACCACAAAATAAAACTGAAGCTAAAGATCTGGATCAACTTGCCACAAAATGTTGTCACTTGACTCTACAAAATAATCTTTATCGGTCATGAAATCTAATTCATAAACAAACAAGAACAAACAAATTGCCAAAGATAAATCATACAACTTTAAAGACAAGCTGTTGAAATATATGATTCAATTTTGAATCATGTTGCTATCAATAAGACCCTACTGTCATCAAGATGGTTAAGGCTTCTAGTAAACTCATAATGAATGAATAATGGAAGTAGCTCACAAGTATAGAGAAAACCTTATAGAAGAAGTTCTCCTTCTATTCTCTCTTACTCCAATTTTCATTTCTTTAATAATAACCAAAACAAGAAGTATAATACCCCAAACATTTAATTCAAATATCTACCTTGTAACTCCCATCCTCATATTAATAATCAAATATTTTAATATTAACAAAATAGAACATGACTATATCCCCAAAATAACATTATATCCATGATGTCCAAAACACTGTCTAAATATGTGTTTGTTGTCCAAAATACTATTAAAATAAAAAGACCATCCTCAAAATAAAATAGCATTAACAACGTTCAAAACCATATTTGTTGTGAGAGACATTTTTCCTCTTTTCACTCCTGCCCCCTTTTGATTCCATTTATGATTTATCATGTCCAAGTGCCTTCAACTAATGGGAACCTTGTGGGTGGATTGCACTGATGACATGGGAATAATGATCTTTGAGATGGAAATGAGAAGACATAGATTTAGAGGAATCTTTGGAATATTTAGAGGGATTGGCCACTCCTTTTCCCTTATCTATCTCTGGCTTGGGAACATCAATTTTTATCCTTTTACTTTCATGAGAGGATTGTACTGGCGAAACTGTTGGAATATTGGTTGTTGTCATTGATGTTAACCCTAGTCATGGGTTTTGGACCATAAGATTAATAAAGGTATTTGGACATGAAGCACAATGCACATCCATATAAAACACCCATGAATGGATAGTATACATCATGTTGTTTCCGGTGGTATGTGGCATGTCATGTGGATCCTCATGGTTGAGGATAAATGATTTTTTGAAGATGACAAAGTGAATTGAAGAAGGAAGTACATGTAGGCCTTGAAGATAATTAAAGAAAAGAATTACAAAATAAGAAAGTGTCATGTCAGCCCTAATGTTAAAATGAAGTGACATAAATGGTATAAATAAACATCATTGTACATTCATTTTGATACAAGTGGAATTTCATAGGAAATAAGAAGAAAAGAAGGCCGGATTTCAAGGGAGGATGAAGTCTTTTGGTGATGTGTTCTAAGGTATGTTATTTTCAGGTCATCTTACCATTTTTGCTATAAATTGTTTTCTAGAATGACTCAGATAGTGAAATCGCTATGGTAGTGAGAAGACATATCAAGGTACCTTTGGTAAAAATTTCAGCTCTTGATTCGCTATAATTATGGAGATACACTCTGTGGAAGATAGGGTTTGTGACCAGTCCTGAAGCTAGTCAATAAACATGTGTTTCGGGTAAAACAATCATAACTTATTCATAGAGAATCCAAATGATGTGGGAAAAATTTAATTGGAAATAGTATGGACTTTAGTTTCTTTTGTGCGAGTTTTAGAATCATATATAAATATTGAGCGCAGGGAATTCTGTACAAGTTCGGTCTCCTGAATAGACCAGAATTGAATAAAGTCTACCATTCTTTCTATAAATTCCTTTTGGGGAGGATTCAAGGAGTGAAACTTGGAGGCGTTTCAGAGAATACATTGAGTACTATTATATAAAGGAGCAGAGTAATCCAATAATTGAAGAATTGAAGAAATTTAATAAGTCTTAGGAAGCATTATCAAGTTCTATGTGATGATTGGTTGATGGTGATGATTTAATGTAAAGTTTTATTATCTCTCATATATTCTTGGGTGGAAGGAAGGGGAAAGGATGGAGAGTTCAACTCTCTCTTGATATTGGAGGATTGTATCTTCCTCTTGGAGGTTTATCCCTCCCTTTACATTTGGAATCTGTAGCTACCTTTGGAAGTCATTACTTCCCTTGAACAATAACTATTGATTATTTCTCATATATTGTGCATGGTGTATTGTGGTGTATTGGTGTAACTCTTATACTATTGTTCATTGCTCATTGGATATAGTTGAATGATTTAAGTATAAGTTGAAAAAGTTTTTAAATTGTACTTGATACTGATTCACCCCCCTCTCAGTATCAACAATTGGTATCAGAGTGGGTTACCTTCAGTATAGTTTAACCACTGGAAGGAAGATCTTAAGAAGAAATGGAAGACAAAATTCCAAATGGGATTCCACCATTTGATGGAATAAATTTTGAATATTGGAGTAATAGAATGGAAACTTACTTGAAATCTCTTGGGGGTTTGGTTCTCATTTGCTTTAGGATACAATGCTTTGAAGAAACCAAAGACTGCAGCGCAGAAGGAAGCAAAAAGGAACAACAAATTGACAATAGATACCATCCTGGATTGATTGACAGATTCAGTGAAATCCTGTTAAGACCTAATATTATCTCATTACCCCTTAATTGGGGCATATTATATTAGTAATGTTATTTTATTTATGTCGGCTTTAGGCAATTAGTTGTAATTATACCTCCTAGTCTCCTATATATACCAAGGAGACATTTTCATTTTGAATCATCTGGTACTTGAACATTTAAGTGGGGTAAAAGGAGGTTGCCCCCTTGAAGAGGCTTATTATCTGAAATTATCTCTTTTTCAAGGCGTTGAGTACTTTTTCTGAGGTTTTTCTATGCTATATTGGTATTTGGTTCTTAACATATGGTATCAGAGCTCAAGGTCTTGGCGTTTCGCTGCTACATCTGGGACACCTTGGAATTTTCACTATAAATTTTTGTCTACAATGTTTCAGAAGAAACGACTTGGAGGATATTTATCAGACGGATCAAGGTACGTTGGGTTCAAAATTAAGCTCCCGAGTCCTTATACTTTCAGAAATATAGCCTGTATAATATAGGGTTCTGGAATCATCTTGAAATGCGTCATTGCGACATTTTCGCTATAAAAAATTTAATGTAACATTTCAGACCCTGATCTTTGGAGGATATTTACAGAAATTAGTAAGGTATCTGTGGTAAAAATTTTAGCTTGTGGGTCATCTTAAATTTGTAGATACACCCTATGTAAGATAGGGCATCTGACTAGTCCTATTGACTAGTCTCAAGAAGGTGTTCCAGGTAAAACAATCATAACATCTTCTTAGAGTATCCAAATTTAGTGGGACTAGTTTCATTGGATCGTGGATAGTCTGTAGTATTTATGGTGTGAGTTTCATAATTTTATATCAATTATTTTGTGCGAGGCACGCTATACAAGTGAGATCTCCTAGAAAGGAAAAAAAGTTACAAGTTGTGGGGAAGTTACCGTAAATTCCACTTGGCACATCCAATTTTTATCAGACCTGTGGCATTGCAGAGAAGAAATATCATAGAACTACATAAAAGAAAGTTTCATACCCATAAGGGATGAAACTTGGAAGATACAACAGAAGAAATATTGTCTAGAAGAACCACCTCAAAATCAAGGTTCAAAAGTGATACTTGGCCAACATGCCACCAAAAAAGGGAACTTCTACACCAACTAAGCCTCCAGAAAATCCTACTTGGACTCTTGATGAAGGTGAAGAAATGCGTAGGGACATAAATGAACTACAAAAGAAGATGGATTCAATGGAAACTAAGTTGGATACTAAGATGGATTCAATGGAAGCTAAGTTGGATACTAAGATGGATTCAATGGAAGCTAAGTTGGATACTAAGATGGATGGTTTAAAAGGGGAGATCATGGAAGTATTGAAAAAATTTGTAATAGAGAAGACTCCTGAAAGTGAAAATGCATCCCATTAAATTCATGATGAGGACACAAGGAAGGTGAATCAAGAATGGAGAAACTCCAACTTTGGTTTGAAGACCAACCACATTCCTAAGATTGATATGAGGAAGTTTGATGGCAAGGACCCAATCACATGGATACTTCAGATGGAGCAATTCTTTGATCTCCATAATGTGCCACATACACAAAAGGTACGAATTGCTTCTTAATATTTAGAACCTAATCAATTTCTATGGTATCGATGGCTTTGTTCTCGCAAATCACTCGTCACTTGGCTAATTTTCATGGAAGAAATGATAGCACACTATGAGGATACAAGGAACAATACCTTCTTTATCCAATTGATAAATCTCAAGCAAAAGGGTTTAGTTACCGAGCACATTGAGAACTTCCAAAGATTGAATATAAAGGTAACCAATATTCCATATGAGCACTTGATTGATGTATTCATAGGAACTTTAAAGGATAACATTCAACATGAGGTTCACCTTTGGGAACCCAAATCATTGGAGAATGCATTTAAGGTGGTAAGAAATGTTGAAAGTAAAAATATGGCTATGGCTACTAGAAGGACCAATCCTAACATCAATAGAGAGAACAATCCTAACACCTCAACCTACAAGGTTGACACCTCAATAATTGGAGGAAAGAAAATCAAAAGGTTTATGCTTTAATTGTGACAACAAGTACAGTAAGGGACATAAGTGTGGTGAGAAGAAATTATTCTACATAGATTGTGAAGAGGAAGAAGAACAAGAACAAGAACCATCTCAAGATGAAAACGTAGAAGCAATTTCGTTTGAAGAGTTGACTCCC
>JASDQU010243240.1:0-57547 GCA_032191745.1 Picea mariana | reverse complement strand
ACTTCAAAACTTCTTTCACTACGATGTTGATCTGCTTGTTGTTTCATGCGATTTTGTACCATGGTCAGGTTGTCCTTTAAGATTTGGAGAACTTGTTGTTGATTCTCGATGTAATCTTCCACTGTTTGAACCTTATATTTTTCTTTTAGAGAAGAAGTGATGGAAGGAGGGTGGTATCCATAAAGTGCCATAAATGGTGTCATTTTTGTTGCAGTATGAAAGGAAGTGTTATACCACCATTCTGCCAAGGGTAACAATTTGAACCATTGTGTTTTTTTATCAAAGACAAAGCAACGAAGGTAGCCCTCCAGACATTTGTTCACTATCTCGGTTTGTCCATCAGATTAAGGATGATAGGATGATATGAGCCAATTGAGTACCCAAACAAGAAAATAATTATGTCCAAAAATGTCCTGTGAAGATGGGATCTCTGTCACTTACAATAATCTTTGGGTTACCATGTAGCTTTTGAACTGTCTCCATGAATGCAGTGGCAGCTATACTAGCTTTGAAGGGATGAGAGAGTGCACAAAAGTGTGCGTACTTGGTCAGTCTATCAACAATCACCATGATGACACTCTTTCCTTCAGACTTTGGTAACCCTATGATGAAATCCATGGAAACTTCTTCCCAGTGTTGACTTGGGATGGATAATGGTTGTAAAAGACCTGGGGTCTTAATTGTTTCCACCTTATTTTGTTGGCAAACCAAGCATTCTGGCACAAACCTTTGAACATCAATTTTAAGGCCATCCCAAAAAAAATCCTTCTTGACTCTATGGTAGGTTTTCAAAAATCCCAAGTGCCCTCCTACTGGAGAGGTGTGCAATTCCAATAGTACATTTTGTTTGATTTGGGAGTTATTACATAAATATAAGCGATCTTTGTACCATAGTGAATCATTTTTCTATGTAAATGTATCTGATGCACTAGAATCCTACTGCAACCTTTGAATGAGAGTCCTGTTGACGGGCAAAATTGAACGCTCGTCAACTTGAGGTGTGGATCCATTCCAGCGTTGTCTAAATAACCCAAGCCATTTGGAATGATCCACCCCGACAGGTTTAGCGGCTCCGTTGGCCGATCTAAGTCCTAAGAAAATGAAAGAAAAACTAAACTAAAGAAACTAATCTAAGTAAAAAAAAAGCAGTTACAACAAACTATATACAAATCTAAAACATATATATACAGCTTACTTACTAATATTATACAACAATAATTCTATGAAATTAAATGTTCAGCTATCAACATAATTAAATCTTAATTATATATGTACAGTACTTACAAAATACAAAATTTGATCTAAATTTGCAAAAATCATTGGCAAAATGTCTTATGACAGCGAAACCATTATTTTTTGATTTTTTATATCTTTTCTATGAAAGAAGAGAAATGAAAACTAATTAAGCTAAGCAATTAAGATAACAATCTGTACTATACATCTATCTAAACTACTGAGAATTCTCGAATTTATTAACTATTAAATTGCAAATAACAAACTAACCTGAAGTAACGCTTCCTATTTGTCCTGTGCATAGTACTCGATTTAGTTGTTTGATGGGAGGAAACCCGCACCAGATTTTTACACAAGCTTCTTGTAAACAGGAAGCAGCAGTGCTCTTTGAATACAAATGATAGAACAAACAAGACATAAAATGACAACACTATTAAAGTTTACAGATCATCACATTTAGATAAATCCCAGTGTGAAGATTTTCCTATAATTGTTCATTTAATTAAGAAGAAAAACCTTCTGTTAATTAAATTCAAACAGGATAATTGTTGTACGTAAAATAAGAGACATCAAATATGAACAACACATTAAATCATAACGCATTGACTTGTAACAAATCTTGATATCTAAAGTAGTCAATAATTTGTTTACAAATTAAAATGCACAGAAACTTGAACAAAAGTAAGATAAATTGAAAGCTAAAGATGTTACAAAACATCCACGATTCTGTTAGTTTTGGAACAATCTCCCAAATCTCTATTTCTAACTAAGACTAACAACCTAAACCAAAAACTGTGTAACAAGAAGCATGTTCTGAACTGCCACAGTAGGCCCAATTCCCATTGAAATTCGTTTGTACTTGTATATGGATAGAAATAAACAAATTTAGATAGTGTTCAACTGTAAATCAACAAAAATCCAACTTTTATGACTAGCTACAGAATCTCACGATTCTGTAGCTGGTCATATTTACAAACAAAATCGCTTTAAATTAACCAAATGATAACAGAAATATATGCGACCTATTAAACAAACCCTTAATTACTAATTCAAAGCAAAGTAAATCCTTCACGCTAAAACAAACTAAAACTTTTATGCCAATTCAGAATAAACGAAATCGTAATTTAATCATTTTCAATCGAAATAGACTATAATCGATTTATCAAACAAATATTTGGTACGAATTCAACACAAACACAATCGTTTATGTCAATCCAAAACTAACAGAATCATTTTTGAATTCAAAACTAACAGAGTCGTTTTTTGAATCAATACAAACAAAACATAACTAAATCAAACTAATTCAGAGCAAACACAATCGGCTATGCTAATTTAAAACTAACAAATTCGTTTTTGAATCAATTCAAACAAAACAGAATTATATCAAACAAATTCAGAACCAACAAAATTGTTTATGCTTATTTAAGAAAGGCAGAATCATGCTAAAATTAAACAAAATCATACTAGCCATTGTGAAATCAAATTGAATCATGATGGTTGTAGCTGCTTACACGTTTTTTTTTTTTTTTTCTTTTAAAAATCACATGTCCTGTAGATGTAAAATTTTCCTGGCAGACTGGTTGAATACCCTTTGAATTGATCAAGGGTTCAACAGGGGGAAAAGACACATGGCTGGACGAGTGAGAGAGGTGCTGTGGCCCAGGTCTGGAGAAGTAATAAACATTGCAGCAAATGCACACAGACCCAAAACGCACCTTACAACCACGGAGAGGATTTGAAATTTGACCTGTAAAGGACGAGCTAGATCTCTGTAATAACCCAATTTCTGAGGAAATCGCTTGTTATGAAGGTAAAGGGGTTAATTTCGGTTCTGGGTTTTCAAGGGTTTGATCTGATTCAAAACCGTTTGCCCAGAATCACCCACGCAAAAATGTGTCTCTGGGAGGCAATTACGTGGTTAGCCTAAGCAGTCTCCTCTGGCATTATCAAATCATAACAGAGTCTGGACACCATGGGGTTTAATTTGCACTACAGGGGCCAGGAGAGAGCACACGGTCTACCGGGTAAATGGTGAGGGGGTTTGATAGGGTAGGCACAGGACTGAATGCTCGCTGGTTTTCCCAAACAGAGGTAGCCTGAAATACAAGGAAGACATTAGTGCCTAAGTGTGCAAGGGTGGTGGAATGAAATGAAACCATGCAAAACATTCATATTGATATGTACAATCAACGGTACCTTTGTAATTCAAATCATTGTCATCACAATCCAAAGGTTTTGACCCAATATCAAATAGATTAATCACATACTCATCGAAAGCCATAACATATAACCAAAAGCTTTTGTCCAAATATCAAATAACTATTTGCAAACCATAGTGTTTATAACCAACAATTGGTCAACAATAATGTGTGTATGATTTAAAACAAAACAACATGTCGAATATTGCACCAAAGATTTAATCATAAAATTTATGCGTTGTATGAAACCATTGTACCATGGGTCTAATCATAAGGTTAATGTGTTCTCATGAAACCATTGCACCAAGAAATTTGATCAAAGACAATAGGACATCAAACCACCATTGTATCAAGGATTCAATCACAATCACCAGAATACTATTGCATCACAAACTTATAAAATGAAGTCATATTAACAAAAAAAATGCAAAGTGAGTAAAGGTTTGGTGTCTTGCCAACTGTGTGACCATTATTGAGTTAAAGGTGAAATGACCACATGAAAAAGATTATTTGTAATAATCCAGTGACGATTTTAATTCCATCGACATGACTTCCAATTCAAGGTTTTCACGCTTACAGTCATGAAAATGAAAACGAAAGGCAGGTGTGTGAATGTGAAAAATAATAGTGTTATTTTGTTTTAAAGGATTGCGACGAGTATTGAGGGTTCAACACCCTTATGTGGGAAGCTTGTAAGGAAAAGATAAAAATGAAAAATGGCTGCCAACAATGGCGACGCACTGGTAGAAGCAGTTATCTCTGCCATAAGAACAAATCCAGATTAGGATAATGAGAATAATTCTAACTCAAAAACAACCAGAAAATTGTTTAAACATCATCATCAATCAAATAATTCTAGATGTTCTTAAGAGATGAAAACTGATAACATTCTGAAGACAAGCGAGTCATGATATTAAAGATAAATCTCCAATACTGTTGACAGAGCCACTGCTGCCAGCAGGCATTCATAGCCTCGACATGGTTGCCATTTAACCCACTCTGATATCCGTATCCTGCTAAGAAGTTCCAGATCAGAATAAAGGACATTTTAAGGTCAAGAGATTTCATACTTACAAATTTTCATATACCCGACATTGCTTCGCTGCCAGCAGGCCTGTTCAGTACCTCGACGAAGTTGTCTTGGCGTCATGCATGCATTTACCCGCTGCCAGCAGACCTGTTCAGAATACCGGCGGGTTTACAAGCACTTCCCACATCTCTTTTATGATTTGTTTAGTTTTTTAAAGATATATAATTGAGCCGGGTGACGCTAAAAATTATAACATTTTGGACATATTTTTACAGACCTTGAAAGATTTTTTTTTTTTAAACTGTCCTTCATTAATATTCAGAGATGGTTTGTTTACAAAACCGACCTTCTAAGGAAGCGAGACATCTTCTGAGTCATTCCCTTAAGGAATAGGGACAGCGTAAGAAGATAATGGATGATTGTGACAGGCTTCACTTACAGATTGAAATCAATAAACTTCTTTCAAACAACAGTCTTTTCTCAATCATGGTTGTAAATTTCAGAGGTATATTATAATTGATGTTTAAACAAATTTTCAGCAGTCATTTCAGAGAAATAATTTTTTTTTCTTTGTTTGAACAGTTCATAATGCAGGTATGTGTATTTCAAAAGAAAGATTGATAAGCATAAAAGGAAACAAAACACACCAGCGAAGAAAGGTTTGAAAGCAAAGAAATCCAAAAAACAAAAGGAAATATGTACAGAACGTGCATCTGAAAACCTCGTGCAACAAATCCCTTGGGAAACTGAAAGAAAGAAAAAAAATCCTATTTGATGGGAAAGAAGTCTTACTCGTGGTACCTTGGGTCAGGGTTGATTTAGATTTATTTATCTCTTTACTTTCCATTTAAGATTTTCATGACGATACTATGTTTTTGAAAATAAACGTTCAACTAGAAGTAAAGAGAAAAAGGATCAAGAGGACTTCCCTGACAACAGTCGTATTATGGTTCTGGTGGTACGCCCACTTTCGTTCATGACTGAATTATTACAAAGAGAAATAGTGAGAAATAAAACTAAAAGAAAACCTATTCCTAAACCTACCCTAACTATTAAACAAATCAGAATACTACGTGAAGCAATGCTTCCAATGTAGCCATCGGAGTAACTCTAATCCTGCAATGGAAACAAGATCAAGCATTTAATATATCAACAAATGACAGAAACATATCACACTTATCTTCATAATCATCATCTAAAAACAAAGTAAGCATGATCTTACCATTTCTTTGGATATTCTTGTTGTACGAATCCTCTAGCCATTGCGCAATCTTGTCATGATAAGGGTCATATTGTCATGGGAGAGTGTAAGTAGGTTTGAAAAACTTGTCAGGATTACGAGGAAATGGAATAACCATCAGCCAAGGCTGAAATGCCCCATCCTCCTGACAATTCTCTAAGTGTTCATTAATTTCTTCACATGGAGGATCTAAAAGAAATATGTCCCATCTACTTCCAAGATACTTAGGTAAAAAGAAAGCAAGCACAAATTTGTCTTTATTATGAAATTTTTTTATATATGAATATTCAAGCCATCCTAAGACCCTGTCGCAAAAATGGGGATGCAAACCATGACTTTGATGAAATGAATATATCAATGGGAAACTCATCATAGGAGGATTCGTGCAATCAATTAGATCATTGGTTTGAATGTTTCCTTTGATGAGATTGATCATTTCAAAATGTGAAGCATAAACATCAATATTTGAGCTAATCAAAGAACGAATATGCAACTTAGAATGTTTGATCTCCATAAGATATAATGCATTGTCTTTTTCAACAATAAACTATGTAAAATCATCTCGCAACATGCCCCTTTCTCATGTGAGTGATGAAAGTGAACAAGCGTCAAATCCGGTTTTATCAATGTTAGGTTTGGAATTGATTTCACCAAAATTTAGCATATCGAAAGGATATGATTGTGGCGGAAAAGAGTAGTATGTTGTAGGTAAGATGTCAAGTCCACTAGAATCTAGGAATAGATCAGGATATAAAGAATAAAAGGAATCATAAATAAGCAGATGAAAAGAATCTCTTGAACTATGATACTCAACAATGGTATTCTCAAGACAATTCTATTTACTTTCTTTAAAACTCTTATTCTGTTTTGGTGACGAATTCCTCAACATAATATGATCATCTGGATTTGCCTTTTGTGTGATAGATAATTCAAAATTTATGTGACAAGCATCTAGTCTTTCCTATGAACAAAGTGCATTTTGAGGATGAAGGTTTAAAGTTTCTTCTTCTAGTTGCGTAACTTCTTCTCTAATCCATTTCATAGGAGTACTAGAACATTCAAGACGATTTTCGCCGCTTAAGTGTTCTTCAATGATTGATTTTAAATGTTGATTAGAGCATGAGTTACAAGAATGAGGGTATTCACCTTGAGCCAGAAACGAATCATGTTCCATACTATTCGAAGACTGAAAATACAATGATTCAAAGGAAAAACCAATTTGGTTGTCAATAAGAGCCTGATCAATAGATTCTACCTCTCTGGCTTGTTCAACATTATCAGAAGAATTTTTCTCTTCTTGCGAAGAAGATTGTTCTTGCAGTTGAGTGATAGGATTTGCAATTGGTTCTTCATTCATGATTGAACATGAATGAGTGGAAGGGATGGAAGCATCATAGAAGAGATTTAATGCCAACGACATGTCATCAAGATTAAATTTACAGAGGTTATGATAGACTCTTGTCAAAAAGTCTTCTGAAGATGAATCGTCGTTGATTAGCGAAGTATGAAATTCTTCACATAATTGATCAAAATCATAAATTTCAAAAGCATCTAGAAACTCATCTACAAATTGAAACTAATAAAAAATGTGACATGCTGGAAAGGATTCAAACCAATGTTTGATCCGACCTCTAAAAGTAAAAGCGAACAGTCTACATAAAACTCCTAAATCTGAGATGTCATGTTTGATGCATTTGCACCAAAACTTTTTAAGGTGGTCTTTAGCAAATATATTGCCTCCACCATAAAAGGTGAGTTTGGACAAGCGAGAGACTGTCTCGTTGGGAACATTGGGTAATGAGAAGTTGAAAGCATGTTCCAACACAATGATTTGGGGAGCCATGGGGAAATTGAATACATTTAAAATAAAGGCTCCTACAGGGATAGCTTGTCAGTCGGCCCTCCTTCTAGCCCATTTGTTGACAGGCGAAATTGAACGCTCGTCAACTGGAGGAGTGGATCCGGTCCGGGGTTGTCTAAATAACACAAGTAGTTTGGAATGATCCACCCCGATGGGTTTAGCAGCTCTGTTGGCCAATCTAAGTCCTAAGAAAATGAAAGAAAAACTAAACTAAAGAAACTAATCTAAGTAAAAAAAAAGCAGCTACAACAAACTATATACAAATCTAAAACATATATATATACAACTTACTTACTAATATTATACAACAATAATTATATGAAATTAAATGTTCAGCTATCAACAGAATTAGATCTCAATTATATATGTACAGTACTTACAGAATACAAATTTTGATCTAAATTTGCAAAAATCATTGGCAAAATGTCTTATGACAGCGAAACCATTATTTTTTAATTTTTTATATCTTTTCTGTGAAAGAAGAGAAATGAAAACTAACTAAGCTAAGCAATTAAGATAACAATCTGTACTATACATCTATCTAAACTACTGGGAATTCTCGAATTTATTAACAGTAAATTGCAAATAACAAACTAACCTAAAGTAATGCTTCTTATTTGTCCTGTGCTCAGTACTCGATTTAGCTATTTGATAGGAGAAAACCCGCACCAGATTTTTACACAAGATTCTTGTAAACAGGAAGCAACAATTCTCTTTGAATACAAATGACAGAACAAACAAGACATAAAACGACAACAATATTAAAGTTTACAGATCATCTCATTTAGATGAATCCCAGTGTGAAGATTTGCCTATAATCGTTCATTTAATTAAGAAGAAAAACCTTCTGTTAATTAAATTCAAACAGGATAATTGTTGTACATAAAATAAGAGACATCAAATATGGAAAACACATTAAATCATAATGCATTGACTTGTAACAAATCTTGATATCTAAAGTAGTCAATAATTTGTTTACAAATTAAAATGCACAAAAACTTGAACAAAAGTAAGATAAATTGAAAGCTAAAGCTGTTACAAAACATCCACTTCTATTTGAGCATGTATAATCATCAACCCATAGTCTTTGTTCTCCCAACAGTGATGGGTTCTTTACAAAAAATAATGAGTATATAAAGGCCACAGGGTGAAACATCCCTGTGGGATTTATCAAAAACTGTTTGCAAAAAATATGGGAACAATCTCCCAAATCTCTATTTCTAACTAAGACTAACAACCTAAACCAAAAACTGTGTAACAAGAAGCATGTTCTGAACTGCCACAGTAGGCCCAATTCCCATTGAAATTCATTTGTACCTATAGATGGACAAAAATAAACAAATTTACATAGTGTTCAGTTGTAAATCAACAAAAATCCAACTTTTATGACTAGCTACAGAATCTCACGATTCTGTAGCTGGTCATATTTACAAACAAAATCACTTTAAATTAACCAAATGATAACAGAAATATATGCGACCTATTAAACAAACCTTAATTACTAATTCAAAGCAAACTAAATCCTTCACGCTAAAACAAACTAAAAATTTTATGCCAATTCAGAATAAACGAATTCGTAATTGAATCAATTTCAATCGAAACAGACTATAATCGATTTATCAAACAAATCTTTGGTACGAATTCAACACAAACACAATCGTTTATGTCAATCCAAAACTAACAGAATCGTTTTTGAATTCAAAACTAACAGAGTCATTTTTTGAATCAATACAAACAAAACAGAACTAAATCAAACTAATTCAGAGCAAAGACAATCGGCTATGCTAATTTAAAACTAACAAATTCGTTTTTGAATCAATTCAAACAAAACAAAATTATATCAAACTATTTCAGAACCAACAAAATTGTTTATGCTTATTTAAGAAAGGCAGAATCATGCTAAAATTAAACAAAATCATACCAGCCATTGTGAAATCAAATCGAATCATGATGGTTGTAGTTGCTTACATGTTTTGTTTTTTTTTCTTTTAAAAAATCACATGTCTTGTAGATGTAAAAATTTGCTGGCAGACTGGTTGAATACCCTTTGAATTGATCAAGGGTTCAATAGGGGGCAAAGACACATGGTTGGACGAGTGAGAGAGGTGATGTGGCCCAGGTTTGAAGAAGTAATAAACATTCCAACAAATGCACACAGACCCAAAATGCACCTTATAGCCATGGAGAGGATCTGAAATTTGACCCGTAAAGGATGAGATAGATCTATGTAATAACCCAATTTCTGAGGAAATCACCTGCAATGAAGGTAAAGGGGTTAATTTCAGTTCTGGGTTTTCAAGGGTTTGATATGATTCAAAACTGTTTTCCCAGAATCGCCCATGCAAAAACGTGTCTCTGGGAGGAAATTACGTGGTTAGCCGAAGCAGTCTCCTCTGGAATTATCAAATCATAACAAAGTATGGATACCATGGGGTTTAATTTGCACTACAGGGGCCAGGAGAGAGCACACGGTCTATAGGGTAAATGGTGAGGGGGTTTGACAGGGTAGGCACAGGACTGAATGCTCGCTGGTTTTCCCAAACAGAGGTAGCCCGAAATACAAGGCAAACATTAATGCCTAAGTGTGCGAGGGTGGTGGAATGAAATGAAACCATGCAAAACATTCATATTGATATGTACAATGGATGGTACCTTTGTAATTCAAATCATTGTCATCACAATCCAAAGGTTTTGACCCAATATCAAATAGATTAATCACATACTCATCGAAAGCCATAACATATAACCAAAAGATTTTGGCCAAATATCAAATAACTATTTGCAAACCATAGTGTTCATAACCAAAAATTGGTCAACAATAGTATGTGTATGATTTAAAACAAAACAACATGTCAAATATTGCACCAAAGATTTAATCATAAAATTTATGCGTTGTATGAAACCATTGCACCATGGGTCTAATCATAAGGTTAATGCGTTCTCATGAAACCATTGCACCAAGAAATTTGATCGAAGACAATAGAACATCAAACCACCATTGTATCAAGGATTCAATCACAATCACCAGAATACTATTGCATCACAAACTTATAAAATGAAGTCATATTAACAAAAAAAATGCAAAGCGAGTAAAGGTTTGGTGTCTTGCCAACTGTGTGACCATTATTGAGTTAAAGGTGAAATGACCACATGAAAAAAATTATTTGTAATAATCCAGTGACGATTTTAATGCCATCGACATGACTTCTAATTCAAGGTTTTCACGCTTACAATTGTGAAAATGAAAATGAAAGGCAGGTGTGTGAATGCGCAAAATAATAGTGTCGTTTTGTTTTAAAGGATTGCGACAAGTATTGAGGGTTCAACACCCTTATGTGGGAAGCTTGTAAGGAAAATATAAAAATGCAAAATGGATGCCAACAAGTCCACACTTTTTCGTCATTCTTCCATTCATCCCTTGCTTCTATTATCCAATCGGGTTGGATGATCGAGATAGCACAGAGAAAGGCCTCAACATATTCATCCTTTCTTGACAGTGCATCTGCCACAACATTTTTCTTCCCCTTTTAATAGACGATTTCAAAATCATAACCCAATATCTTGGTTACCCATTTTTGTTGTTCTTCTGAATATAGTCTTTGTTCCAAGAAGTATTTAAGACTATCATGATCTGTTTTGACTTTGAAGTGCCTACATATTAGGTAAGGACGTGTTGACGGGCGAAATTGTCCGTCCGTCAATTGAGAGAGTGGAACCGGTCCGGGGTTGTCTAAATAACCCAAGCCGTTTGGAATGAACCACCCTGACGGGTTTAACGGCTCCTTTGGCCGCTCTAAGGTCCTAAGAAAAACCAAAGAGAAAACTAACCTAAACTAACTAATCTATCTAAAACAAATAAAACAAACTAAAACTAATTATAAACTACTCTAACTTTAACTAAATAAAAACAACTAATACACTAATCTAATTGAAACAAACTACTAAATAAACTAAAACTAATTATAAACTACTCTAACTATTCTATATACTGACTACTAATTACTATTACTCTAACTTTAATAATTAACCGTCTAACTACCAGTTATAATACAATTTATTCACAAATATACAATATACACAACTTGCAGATTTGAATAAAACCTGTAAAACTCATATGGTTTCTGTCCTAAGACAGCCAGGGATATCTTTGATTTTTGATTTTATGAATTAAGAAATCAAACTTACTGAAATTAAACGATCCAATATATTAATTCTATAAATCTAACTAAAGTAATATCTGAACTAAACTACTAATAAAAACAGTAAACACACAAGCGACTAACTGACCTGGAGGCGCTCCTAATTTGTCCTGCGTATGATGACTTCGAAGCTGGTCGGAGGAAGGAAATTTGCACCGGTTTATCCAGAAGATTTTCGTAAACGATAGGCTACGCTACTCTTTGAGTGGTTTACAGGACAAACAAGACATAAAAAATCATAACAACTATATGATTATAAATTTCTGCAATAAGGGAAACCTGTTATGCAAAAACTTATATTTGATAATTCAACTTATGAAGAAGATAAACCTGTCATTCACAAACTGAATTAAACAATTGTTATGTCTTTTATACACTTGGAAGAAACCAGATATGGATTACAGTGATTAAAATTATATCATTTGCACATGATTAAGATAGCTAAAGTAGTCATTAACCAGATACAAATTGATATACGCAACATGAAACAAAATTTTGATATAATGAGAAGCTAAAGCTGTGACAAAACACCAAATTCTGCCTCATTCTGTATTAAAACTCCATATCCTTGTTCTCCCACGAATGAGGATCAACATTATTACAAAAATCATAAGTATATATAAGTCTCTCCACAGGGTAAAACCTCCTTGTGGATAATATCAAAGTGTTTTACATAATCTGGGAGATATCCCAAAATCAACTAAACTAGGAAACTAAAATGCAAGTGAAATCTTTGAAATATCCCCTAACTGCTCATCAAATCCACTGTAATTTCAAATTCATCTGCAATAAATCAAAAATAACAAGTTAGAAAGGTATTTCATAAGAAAAACAATAAAAATTTGATTCTACAGACTTAACTACAGAATCATCTGATTCTGTAGCTAGTCTAAAATAGCGTACAGGATCAAATAGAAATCAAATCAAATCTTTTTAAAATAATCAAATCCAATTTTCTTTCTAATAATCATTCAAAACAAATCACTAATGATTTTATCAGTCAATAATAAAAAAAAAATAAAAAATGATTTTAATGGAAACAGGGGTGAGAATACTCTGTTTTATTTTGTCATGAAATCGGGTCAAAATAATAATAAGACTATCCCATATCCAATTAAAATCGATAGCAGATCATATCATAGGAGATACAATTTAATCCAACACAACCATCATTGACTCGTTATAGCCATAACAACAGATTCACATCATTCAATCAAATGTAAAGATAGGTAGACTGTTTCGATTGTGTTCAAATGAAATCATACTCGACAGTATCGACCCAATGAATTTCTTGCACAGTGAATAGACAGGAGCGTGATAGAATCAATAGAATTCATAATATAAAATAGGTAAATAACCAAAATCAATCACGACTGAGTCTAATATAGAAACGAATCGTGAGACTGGATACAGTCAATTTCGTTCCTCAAATCGAATTCAAACAGCATATTCATTGCAAACGAACCGATAACATGGTGGAGTGGACCAATGCGAATTAACCGACGGGGTATTACTATTATGAATCGTATCTATCCACGAAACAGAATCATATCGAACATAACCCGAATTGTATCCCTATTGATTGAAAATCATATGGATATATAAAATCATAACAGTTTACCATTGTCACCAATCATATCATATACATTGTAACTGATACAAATCGAAACTTGATTGTGTTCAAAATCGAAATACTAGAAATAGCTTGTGTTTACAATAGATACCAACGACTTCAATTGACAGCAGAGTATCCAATTTAAGCCAAATCAAACCAATCAAATCCATAGCACGATCAATTGAATCGAAGAAAATCCAATCGAAGCTAAACTGGGAAAATGAAATTCGATTTATCAAAACAAAACTATGTACATAATGCATGCTTATGTGACAAAGCAAATCCACATTGTAAACAGAGCTATGAGTTTGTTATATAAACAGGTGATAGACATACCAGTGAGGCTGCTCGAGCTATGCCAATTTTGAATTCACGACCGCTGTAGCTGACTCCACATTCTTAAACAAAATAGAACCTGTTGTCCTCTGTTTCTTATCAGTGGTCAGTAGCTCAGCCTTTTGTTGGGTAAGCCTTGCAACTTGATCCTCTAGAGAATGAATTCTGGACTGTAGCATTGGCACATCAAGATAGTACCTTTCTAACCACGAGCTGAACTGATCACAGGGTGGCGTTGTGGGTTGAGGTAGAGTAGGAGAGGGTTTTGACGAATCACCGGGGGTTTTACAAGGCAACTTAATGCCTGGGTAATTAGGGTCATTTTGCAAGCAAGGTGGTAGGTTCGACACGAAGTCAAATGAGGGTTTGGCACACAGACCTTCCGAATAGGGATATTCACTTGCCAAAAAATGTTCAACCTCTGAATCAGAGTCCTCGCTCAATACAATAGGGTCAGGATTGACAGGGGGTTTCGGCTTATTCCTCGCCATGCGAGAGATTAAACGGGCAGTCTTCTTGCCTTTGGAATTCGCAGTAGGTTTGGCTTTAGGTTTCTTGCCTTCGGGCTTAACATTCTCGACATCCTTGGTCACAGAGTAGGGAAGTTCTATAGGTGAGTCGAGTAAGGGTTTAGGTAACAGAACACTGTAGGGTACCGGGGGTATAGTTTTGTTCTCGGTCACCACAGGTTTGTCAACCTGTGGAGGATTCAAATCCTCAAAACCATTTTGAGCAAGGAAATCATTCCAACAGTCTCCATGTAACCCCAAATGATAAACAACAATCATTTTAACCAGCCCATAGTGAAAAAGGTTGCTGTCATCCTAGTTCCTTTTGTATCTCTTAGACATTTTAAACGGGCTTCTATGCAAGTAATAAGGCATATTAAGCTCATAGCCCATGAAAACCATAAGCAAACGAAGATGGTGTAAGAAAACAAAACCATACTGACCCTCGCAGGTGATAAATTGTTTGATTATCATCAGCAAATCATGCCAACGTTGCTTGAGCATGTTCGCGGGCAAACCCTTGTCACAGGAGCTAACCTTACGCGACTGGAAGAGCAGTGTCCACGAGACCTCTTCCACTTTGCAATTCTTGGACCATCGTTGTCCAGTGGCAGGCAAACCTGTAGCTAAACTGAGAAATTGCTCGTCAATTTCCAATTGGACATCCCCGACCTTGGCTCGACAGCCATCAAAGGTCAATGCGAATTGTCGGGCAACGCAAAGATTAAACCCTTCGAATTTCTGTATGAACGGGAGCCATCCAAATTCCTCAAGGTCACTGTGAGCACTGTCGAACATCAACAGAGCCTGGAAACCATTTAGTTCATCCCTCATGACTGGAGCCATGGTGCGAGCACATGGTAAGGGTTTGATTAGAGTTCATCAACACAGAGTAACAGTGTTACCCGAACCAATAGCAAAGAATCTAGCCAAAACGGGTAGGCATTAATGCAAGCATGCGAAGGTGGTGGAGTTGTTTACCGCCATGCAGAGCAATAATGGTCGCAGTACAACCGTCGATATGGCTATTCAAATCGTAATGGTGGATTATCTATTAAGTCATGTATACAACTAATCAAAATCCAACCAATACACGCCAACATTATCATAGTGTTCAAAACATTCATCGTATAGGTTAACACCAAAATTATATATGCGCCCATGTATCAATGAACATTTAACCAAAGTGCCGAATCGAATTCATATGGTCGACTAGCCTAAGTTTATGAAAATTATCATAAGGATTATGTTATACATATGAAAACTTAATCCAAACCCCTATGCATTTTATGAAATCAATGATCAAGCTAGTCATAAAATGTATAAATCCATATGTTCAATGCCTCACAAACTTAATAAAAAAATGTCCAATGAGCATAATTCAAAAATCCTTTCAGCCACAAAATGATAAACCAAAGGTAAGTGCCTTTCAAAATATCAATAATAGATTATGACAGTTCAAATAACGATGGAGGATTTTTCACGCTTACAGTTGTGAAAACTAAATTGAGACCAATTTGCAAGTGTTGCAAGAAATGAAAATATCGTCTATTTACAAATGCGATGAAAATTTGAAGATCAGAAGACAGAGGTGTCTGCAGCTTATAGGGCAATGGAAAAAATTGAATCGGCTGCCAACAGGACGCCATTTCTTCAATGCATGTAGTATTGCCATCATTTCTTTCTCATAAATGGGTTTGTGTAAGTCCTTTCCCTTGAGTGGTCGACTTTCAAAATCCAGGGGCCTTCCTTCTTGCATTAGGACAACACCAATTCAATTTCCTGAGGCATTACATTCCACAATAAAGGTTTTTGTGAGTCTGGAGTGATCAAGACAAGAGATTTACACATCACCTCTTTAAGTTGTTCAAAAGATTTAGTTGCCTCTGGAGTCCATGAAAATGCATCCTTCTTAGCTAGTCTTGTTAAAGATGTTGTTATTCTTCCATAGTTCCGAACAAACTTGCAGTAGTAACCTGTCAAACCCAAAAATCCTCTAAGATTCTTTAATGTTTTGGGAATTGACTAGTCCATCATGGCCTTAATCTTGTTAGGGTCTACCTTGACACCTTCATGAGATACAATATGACCCAAATACTCTACATCCTTTACTCCAAAGAAACATCTGGACGGTTTGGCATATAGTTGTTGCTCCTTTAGTAATTGTAGCACCTTGCCAACATGTCGCACATGATCCTCCCAAGACTTTCTATAGATTAGTATATCATCAAAAAATACTAACACAAAGTTTCGAAGGAAGGGCTTGAAAATGGAATTCATCAACCATTGGAATGTGGAAGGTGCATTTGTAAGGCCAAAAGGCATGACCAAAAATTCATAATGGCCTTCATGAGTTCGGAATGTTGTTTTTGGGATATCTTCTTCCTTCATTCTAATCTGATGATACCCTGAATGGAGATCCAATTTTGTGAAATAGATTTCTCCATATAGTTCATCTAACAATTCATCAATGACGGGAATGGGAAACTTATCTTTAATAATGATCTTGTTGATCTCTCTATAATCTGGACACATACGCCATGAGATATCTTTCTTGAATACCATTACCACTGGTGCAGAGTAAGAACTTTAGCTAGGTCTAATAATGCTAGCCTCTAATATTCCTTCAACCATGTGTTCAATTTCACTCTTCTGGGTGTAAGGGTATCTGTATGGCCTGATGTTAGGAGGAACACTCCCAGGAATTAGGTGAATTTCATGATCATGATTTCGAGTGGGTGGAAGACCTTTGGGAATATCTTCAAATACTTTGGAATGCTTATCAATGATCCTTTGGATATCTTGAGGAATAGATGGCTTAGATGTTTAAACATCTAGTGAGCATAGTTGTGCAATAATGCCTTGATGCCCCTTTTTCAATAATTTTGTCATGCCGTTAGAGCTTATCACCTTACCGGGTTTCCCTGTGATACCTCTTAACTCAATTTTTTTTCCTTCCAATGAAAATTTCATGAAAAGTTCTTGAAAATTAAAAGCCACTGTTCCTAATGATTGTAACCATTGGATTCCTAGTACAACATCTACACCACCCATGGGTATAGCAATCATTGGACTATTCATTACATATTCCCCCATAGTAAGATTGATTTTATTGCATTTTCCTGAGCAATTGATAGTTCCTTTTGAAACATTGTAGAAAAAAAAGTTATTGCGAAAATTCAAATGTGTCACAGATGTTGCAGCGAAACCCAAAGACCTTGAGCTCTGATACCATATGTTAAGAACCAAATATCAATATAGCATAGAAAAACCTCAGAAAAAGTACTCAACACCTTGAAAAAGAGATAATTTAAGATAATAAGCCTCTTCGAGGGGGAAACCTCCTTTTACCCCACTTAAATGTATAAGTACAAGATGATTCAAAATGAAAATGTCTCCTTGGCATATATAGGAGACTAGGAGGTATAATTACAACTAATGGACTAAAGATGACATAAATAAAATAACATTACTAATATAATATGCCCCAATTAAGGGGTAATGAGCCAATATTAGGGCTTAACATACTCAGTGTTAGTAAAATGTGTGATCAAGGATACACTCTTATGTTTGATTCCCGAAAATGTAAAATCAGAGAAAATAACTCAAAAAGATTGGTTGCAACTGCAACAAGAAGAGCGAAAAACATATACATCCTAGACATGAAGAAGAGAGAGAAGACATAAGCCACACAAAAGGATTCCAAGGAAGAAAAAGTCCCAAAGACCAAAAATAAGGATGAATTATTATTGAGTGCCACATGTTCAGGGGGAGAAGCCCCAAAGAAGAGAGTTACATTTTTCCATTAAACTCAGGGAGAGCAGCCCTAACGCTTGCCATTGATGTCAAAGGGGGAGAGAAATTGGGATTATGATAATAGGGGGAGCATGAGTTTTTCCATCAATGACAAAGGGGGAGATTGTTGGAAGATTGGTTGTTGTCATTGATGTCAACCCTAGTCATGGGTTTTGGACCGCAAGATTGATAAAGGTATTTGGACATGAAGACAATGCACTTGCATATAAAACACCCATGAATGGATAGTATACATCATGTTGTTTCCGGTGGTATGTGGCATGTCACGTGGATCCTCATGGTTGAGGAGAAAGGAATTTTTGAAGATGACAAAGTGAATTGAAGAAGGAAGTACATGTAGGCCCTGAAGATAATTAAAGAAAAGAATTACAAAATAAGAAAGTATCATGTCGGCCCTAATGTTAAAATGAAGTGACTTAAATGGTATAAATAAACATCATTATACATTCATTTTGATACAAGTGGAATTTCAGAGGAAATAAGAATAAAAGAAGGCTGGATTTCAAGGGAGGATGAAGCCTTTTGGTGATGTGTTCTAAGGTATGTTATTTTCAGGTCATCTTACCATTTTTTCTATAAATTGTTTTCTAGAACGATTCAAATGGTGAAATAAATATGGTAGTGAGAATACATATCAAGGTACCTCTGGTAAAAATTTCATCTCTTGATTCGCTATAATTATGGAGATACACTCTGTGGAAGATAGGGTTTGAGACCAGTCCTGAAGCTAGTCAATAAACAGGTGTTCCGGGTAAAACAATCATAACTTATTCATAGCGAATCCAAATTATGTGGGAAAAAAATCATTGGAAAGAGTATGGATCATAGTTGCTTGTGTGTGAGTTTTAGAATCAGATGTTAAATATTGAGTGCGGGGCATTTTGTACAAGTTCGGTCTCCTTAATAGACCAGAATTGAATAAAGTCTACCATTATTTCTATAACTTCTTTTTGGGGAGGATTCAAGGAGTGAAACTTGGAAGAGTTTCAGAGAATACAAAGAGTTTCAAGAAGCATTATCAGGTTCTATGTGATGATTGGTTGATGGTGATGATTTAATGTATTTTTTTATTATCTCTCATATATTATTGAGTGGAAGGAAGGGGAAAGGATGTAGAGTTCAACTCTCTCTTGATATTGGAGGATTGTATCTTCCTCTTGGTGGTTTATCCCTCCTTTTACATTTGGAAGTTGTAGCTACCTTTGGAAGTCATTACTTCCCTTGAACAATAACTATTGATTATTTATCATATATTGTGCATGGTGTATTGGTGTAATTCTTATATTATTTTTCATTTCTCATTGGATATAGTTGAATGGTTTAAGTATAATTTGAAAAAGGTTTTAAATTGTACTTGATACTGATCCACCCCCCTTTTAGTATCAACAGAAACAACATGATCAGCTTGGGTATTTGGATTTATTTGTGGTGGAGGAGGGGGTAATTGTAATGACACAGTAGGCCAACCATGGTGATGAAATACAGGTTGATGGACAATTTCTTTCCAACCATCATTGCCATGTGGTTCTAGCTGCATAAACACATGAGGGGGAACATGGATACCAGATAAATTTTGATGTGGCTGGAAAGGAGGGCTCTCATTTATGGGTTACAAAATTACTTGACCAACTAGATTAAAAAACCCAGCTTGAAAAAGTTGATTTAGTTATTGCAGATCAACGTCAAAATGTATCAAAAATCATGGCCTTCTATGGCCTCTTTTCCAATTATTTCCTCTACCTCTATTAGCACCTATGTCATTGTTTCCTATGCTAAAGAAACTCATCCTGACGCAATATTCCAATCATGTTATGAAAAACTCTTAACAATCCATGCATCAATACTCTACCTAAATAAAATCAATACTCAACAATCAATCACCATTTGAATAGGGAGTGATGGGGCTATTGGGAAGATGAGGGGCTTTGTAATGAGTGAAAAATGGTAGCATGAATGGGAAGCAACCAACGAATATTGTTCAAGAAAACATAAATGTAATCTTCTTACAAAAACAAAAAATGCATTCATATCCAAACTTCCAACACCAATCATCATCTAGTCCTTTTCCTTTCCTCTTAATCCTTTCTCTTTTAAAATGAAATTCATAATAATAGAACATGGAATGTTTTAAATGTATTTGGGAAGGTGGTGGGCATACAATGAAAGTGAAATAATGAAAGGGAATGAGATGATTGTTGTTATGTTACATGAAATAATTGAAAATTGGAATTGCTATCATTTACCAAAAACTCTTCTCTGTTAACAATTCAAATCCAAGATACGAAATTTTTTATAGGGTTCAATATAAAACCCCAAGAAAGTTTCAGAACTGTCAAAATTTACAATTTTTATTTCCCCTTTTTCCTTTTCAATTAGCAGAGTGTTTTATAAGAGATTCTTAACAGAGTCATTCGAAACAATGAAAACCATATTACATCAAGCGAGGAAGTAACTACTTCCCACTTCCATTTTGAAATGGGTAATGGCTGTAGAAAACCTATTGGGTGTCTATGTTCTATATTCACTTTTTGTCATTCTAAACATATGACTATGTAATTAGCCACTTCCTTCTTCATTCCCGGCTAAAATTATTGGCTTCTCACAGTTGCAATTGTCTTATGATATCCTGAGTGCCCGATATATGGCACATTGTGCATTTCCTTCATATCTGCATTTTTCAGCTCATTGGAATTCGACACATATACTTTTCCCTTGTACATGATAATTCCATCTTCTTTCAGCTCATAAAAAATAAATTTCTGTTGAAAATTACTTTGATGTAATGTTTCTTTTGTTTTCACATATTGATGATCTGAATTTGTTGCTACAATAATTTTATCTTTCAAATATGTCCTATACATGTTGATGGCTGCCACATGCACTTCATGAGCGCTCCTTCTGAGTGCATTAGCCACTTGATTTTCCATTCCCTTTATACGCTTAATTTTGAAGTCATATTCACTGAAAATTTCTAGCCATCTAGTTTGTATAGCATTTAGTGTTGGTTGTCCAAACAAATGTTTTAGAGAATAATGGTCTAATATTCTCTCTAATTTCTTACCCATAAGGTAATGCCTCCACATTTTTAATGCATGTATAATAGTTTCTAACTCCAAGTCGTGTGTAGCATGATTCCTCTCATGCTCTTTTAATTTTATGGACTCATAGCATACCACATGATCCTTTTGACTAATAACTCCATCGATTTCTTCCTTTCATGCATCGGTGCACCCAACAAAATATTCATTTGGATCTACAATCTTCAATATTGTTGCACTTGTCAATATTTCCTTCAATTGTTGAAAACTCTCTTCATACTTGGAAGTCCATTCAAATTTCACTCCCTTCTTTTGCAAAGAAGTGATTGGACTTGCAATCCTTAAGAACCCTTTCATGAATCTTCGCTAATAACCAACAATACCCATGAATTATTTGACCTCCATCACATTCTTTGTCACTAGACATCCTCTAATGGCCTCTATCTTCTTAGGATCAACATCTATCCCTACTGCTAAAATTATATGCCCCAAGTAGTGAATCTTCTTCTAGTAAAATATGCACTTACTTAGCTTAGCATACAATCTATGCTCTCTTAAAACTTGCAACACCATTCTTAAATGTTTCTCATGTTCTTCTTCTGATTTATAATAGACGAGGATATCATCTAAGAACACAATTACAAACTTGTCCAGGTACTCCCTGAACACTCCATTCATTAGGCACATAAAAATTGTTGGGGAATTTGAAAGCCTAAATGACACTACCATGAATTCATAATGTCCATATCTTGTTCTGAATGTTTTATTGTCGATGTCTTCTTCCTTTATCCTTACTTGATGATAGCATGATCTCAAGTCAATCTTCAAAAATATTCTTTCACCTTCCAACTGGTCAAGCAAATCATCAATTCTTGGAAAAGGATACTTATTCTTTATGGTATCCTTATTAAGTTACTTGAAATCAATACACATCCTTAAGGTTCCATCCTTGTTCTTCACAAAAAAGAACCAGAGCTCCCCAAGGTGACACACTTGGGCATATATACCCCTTCTTCAAAAGTTCTTCAAGCTACATCTACAACTCTTTTAGTTCTGGTGTACCCATTCTGTAAGGTTTCTTAGAAATTAGGGAAGCTTACCACTTTGTCTTTTGATACCTCCTCCATATGGGTTGTAAACATATAAAATCATTTCCTAAATCTCTTCTTCAACTACATAGCTAAAATCTATCTAACAACTACAACTCTTGGAATTCCTTGAATCTTTCCTTGCTTCCCTTCCTCATAAAGACATGTGATTGTCTTGTTGTAACAGTCTAGGACAACATGATGTTTTTTCCAACCAATCCATGCCAATTAGATAATTATATGAAACCAATGGTATGATCTTTACATTCACCTTTCTATTGAGTCCATTCATATCTATCAGACAATCTTTTACCAACTCATTGATTTTCCTCTTAGCCCCCGTGGCTAATTGAACTAACCACGATTTCTTATGCTTACTTCTTTGCAAGTGAAATATTTCAACAATGTTAGCATTCTTGTAACTATGGCTAGCTCCAGAATCAATTAAAATTGCTATGGGCTCATTATTGATCTTACCTTCCACTTCAATCATGGGAGATTGATACTTTGTCTGCTTGTTATCCAAGGCTGCATAAATCCTTAGCATGCTCTTGTCCATGTATTCCACTATTTCAGCCTCTTGAATGTTGTGGATAGTTCTCATTCTTTCTCTTTTATGAGGGAAATTCTTATATAGATTATTTCCACCACATCCCCAACATTGCATTGACTGTTGCCTCGATCTTTTTCCAAATGAATATGCAGTATTTTGTTCATTTTGGGTGACTTGACCTTGTTGATTTTCTTGGGAATTATTCCAGAAAAGGGTGGCTTAAAACCTGTTGACAGGCATAAGTGAAACACCACCAACTGGAAGGTCAAATCCGGACCGGGATTGTCTAAATAACCCAAGATGTTTGGAATGAAATGACCCGATAGGTTTAATGGCTCCGTTGGCCAACTAAAGTCCTAAAAATAATAAAATAAATGAAACTAATCTATAAAGCTACGATATTAAGTTTACAAACATCAAAATAGAAACATGAATATGTGCATATGATTATGAACAATGTATATACAACTTGCAAGATTTACTGGATATCTTGCGAAATATATGTTTTTGAAAGTGTTTATAAAAGAGATAAAAAAAAACACATACATTTTTCTGTTTTCTGTTTAATATTTATAATCTAAAAAAAAACTAAAGAATGCTAATCGAATATAATTGAAATAAGAATAGATAAACAATCAAATCTAATTCAAACTGTTCCTATTTCATTGATAAATAATCTAACTAAAGAACAAGTAAGCTAACCTGTAATTAATCAATTAAAATGAATTTATCTTTTTGTGCAATTCAAGCTCCTAGTTGTCCTACTTATGAGGTAAATCTGTAACAGAACGATGCTAATACTCCTAGAACAAAATCAAAGGTGCTTTGGAACAAGAATATAACAACATAATGGTAAATATATAGATATGGTGATGTTATAATAATGAACACTTATAATAAAGGAAACTCAATACAAAGCATTCATGTAATCCATCATCCAATATCCAGCATAAATCAACAATATTTAAATGAAAGATTGATCATAGATGTAATATGGAACAACAAATTACATACATAATTAAAGTGATGAATAATATGAAATACCATATGATAACCAGGCTAAAGCTGCATCAAACATAATAAAATTTCATAAGATAGAGGTAAAAACATAATGGGTAAGCGTCACGTAGGTTTAAAGCCAAGTAGTGAACAACTTCTCCATATCAGTCTTCAAAGATTATATGTCCATAGTGTGTCCCAGCCAAAATATGTTCTTCACTACTAAGAGTGACCAATATTTAAACTAGTTCAGGATTCACATGCTCTTATCATACAAGATAGAGTTGAATCCCCAAAAAATAGATGGTATTACAAAAATAGTGAAACTAGAAACCACTCATGTATGATTTGGTTTGTCAAAAATAAACCAAATTTTTATAAACATAAAAGACATAAACTACTGAATAATAGAGAGTATGATCCAAGGTGTTTGCTCCATGCAATCAACATCATAATCATCAATTTCCTGTAGATAGAAAAATAGATTTGATATTCAAAAAACAATGCTAACTATTATTAAAAAATAGACTGGCGACAGAATCATAGATTTTGTAGCTAGTCTTATTATTAACAAAAGAAATCAAAATTAAATCTCCATATTTTGATTTTTCATAACAGAATGGAATAAAATCAAACAAAATCATTTTTACCATTAGAAATTATCAAATAAAGGATCATACAGTTCTGAATTTATGATGGATTTGAAACTGGTTGTATTTTTTATGATTATATTACCAGATCTCTTGAGTCTTTTACTTTCCCTTTCTATGTGTGATTTCAAGTCTAGGTTCTCTCGCTCCAGTAGAGAATTCCGAGCAGCTAGACATTTTACTTGATCCTATAAGAGTGGAATATCCCTATAATAACACTCTATCCAATCTAAGCAACTGTCACAATGCACTGGTGCAATGGCAAGCCGATGTGGAATATAGTTATTGATAGGTATTTTGTGCTTCCCCATGGTTTGTTTCAAGTCATGACTAATACCTGCAAAACCCTCTATGCCTTTGATACATGGGGGTAATTTAGACACAAATTCATACTGTTCAATCTGGGTAATAGCCTCGTTCCCGGGACATTGGTTGTCTGGATCTTCCTAAGCCAAGAAATCGTTTATCTTTTGATCTGAACAGTGATCATTGACCTCAATCGTAGAGATCGAGCTCAAATGATCCTTTTTCTGATTCCTTAAATTCCTATAAATCAATTGACCAAACCTTTTGTTCCTAAAATTTAAATCTGAGCTCTGTTGTTTCTTACCCTTACGAATTTTATTTACAATAGGCTTATCATTACTTTTCAGATTAGGTTCATTCATAGGCACAGGGGAAACTTTTCCTTTTAATTCTCCCACTACCTATTCTGATGATTTCTTGGGCTAAAACATACATGTTAATTTATTAACCACATGGGTTTCCACAACAATAGATGTTGGTTCATTAAATTCAGAGCCATCACGTGAATTGAAAACATGGCTTTCAGTAACTGGTCTGTCCAAATTGGGGTTTACAATTAAAGGCAGGTTGACTATATTGTCGACTTGGGTGAAACCATTTTGGCTCGAAAAAATCTCCCAGTTGCCACCGATTTGGGATAGGTGAGATATCAATAGGATTTTATGAGCCCATGATGAAAAAGTCTCGAGAGAGAATTCATGCTCTGCCTCTTAAAACCTTTCGACATTTTTTATAAGCTCATTAACAAGTAGAATGATATGTTCAATTCAAACCCTATGAATAACATAGGAAACCGAATGTGGTATAGAAAAACCAACCTATACTGGCCTTCACATGTGATAAACTGTTTCAAAATTAAAATAAGGTTGTGCCATCTAGGTTTTAGAAAATAAATGGGAATACCTTTTGGACAGCAAGTGGATTTGTGGGAAACCATGAACAAGCTCCATGGAAAATCCTCCATTTTAGCATTCTTAAACCACTTTTTGACTTTCAATGGGAGTCTTGTCGCCCGGCTTATGAAATCTTCTATTATTTCCAACTGCACATCCCCGACCTTGGCCCTAAAACTGTCAAAAGTATGTGCAAAGGCCTGTGCAACCCATAGGTTGTAGCCTTCAAATTTTCTAAGGAAGACATCCCAACTATGAGACTTCAGGTCATCTATGGCATCACCATGAGAAACAAGGGACTGGAAACCATTCGGATCGATTCATACCATAGGGGCCATGGCCAATGTGAAATAGACATAATAGATAATACAGGAGGTAGGTTTCGGCTTCCAAAAGACGAGTAACAAGGAGAGATATGTGCAAACTCTAATGGCACAAAAACTACAAAGTTTGGGGACTATCATAACTTGGTAAAATTTGTTGGTGAAAATGAAAAACTAGAGGGCTTGTAGAACTACAATCCATTACCCACGATGAATACCAAACCCTCCAATAGTACCAAACACCAATTTGAATAATCAATGATTTCATTAATGCTCAGGACAACAAGGTGGATTGAAATTGTGGGGACAACATGAGTGTTGATATGACTGTTGAGAGCATGAGACCCATATCAAATGTTAAACCAATGTTTTATGCATTTAGACATTTCACAAACTAAAACTAATGATCAACCATAGAGTCAATTAAGTCACGATACCCATAATACAAAAACAATCGTGGTAGTGAATCAATCAATAAGTTCATAAAACTTGAAAATTAACAATATATGGGTGCCTTCAAAGTGAAGTTTATTAGGTAGAAGATATAAATCCCAAACCAAGTTTTTATTTAAATTCATGCTTACAGTCATGAATTTAAAAACAAAACAAACGAAAGTGCAAACGAAAAACTCAATAAGATAATTTTAACCCAATCATCGTCTCGGAGCTCAGAAATATAAGCGTTTAAAAATCAAAGGGGGTGGCATCTACAAAAATATATAATCTCTTTGTGGTGACTTTGATTGTGATAAAAATCAAAAAAATTGGTGGCTTCCAACAATGGCGACATACTGGGCGAAGCAGTTATCTCTGCATCACTAGAAAATTTATGTCAGAAACTTAGATGAAATATTTTTTTAGAAACAATTGACAACGGGTAAATCATTCTGATCATGACTCAGAAAATAACACAGCTTAGGATCATATGTATTTCTGTCTAAAAATGTGATCTGGAATCTAACTTAGATTACGAGTGTATCAATTTTTATGCAGTTGACTTCGATACTGTTGGCAAGGCCATTGTTGCTAGCAAACATCCATAGCCTCAATAGGGGTGTCATTTAACCCACTCTAGTACCTATGCCATGTCCAAGAGTCATCCACTCATGATAAATAACATATTCACACTTGATCAAATTAAAATACATACCTGAGGATATTCTTAAACCCGACATTGCTTCGCTGCCAGTAGGCCTATTTAGTACCCCGACGAAGTTGCCTTGGTATCATGCATGCATTTACCCGATGCCAACAGACCTGTTCAGTGTCTTGATGGGTTTGCAAACACTTCCCACACATTACAGTGCTTTCAACCCTCTAGAATTTGTTTATAATTTCTAGAACTTCATAATATTTAAGAGGGTGGGGTGATACTGAAAAACTCATAGTTTGGAATGAAAATTTTGATCATTTACAAATTATTCTCCTATTTTGATGACCTTCATCATGAGTTGGACACTTGGATTTCTGTTAGGAAACCATCTCGAGGATAGGAAGGTACAATTGAGTTGGTTTCCTTAAAATAGGGACAACGTTAGAAGTTTGTTAATGATAATTGTGTCTTCTTGTAATTTCAATGAGAAACCATAAACACTGATTTGAACATAAGCTTACTTCTATTGATCTGAGTTTTAACACTTACTGCTTAGGTGATTGGGAAGTTATCAACTGCTTCTAATGAATGATAATTTTGATTCCCTTCCACAAATAAAATGGTGACTTAGACATAGTTATTTAGAAAACGAATCAAAATCAAGCAAAATGAAAAGAACCAAAATAAAAAACAGAAAAAAAAAAACATCAAAAATATTTACAAAAGGGTGGAGCAGAAATCATCAGGTGAAATACCTCTTGAGAGCATGGCCATTCACTGGGAAACTTTCTGGTTGTCCCTCTAAATTATGCATATGGAAAGAGATGGGACCCAATTTTTCAGAAATTACAAATAGTCCCAGCCACAGATTTTGGAATTTGGTATGTTCCCCCTTACCCTCGTGGGATTTGTCCCACTTGAGAACCAGATATTCGACATCGAAATTCCTATATGAAGATGAATTTGAATCAAACCAGCTTTTTACAATTTGTGGGTGTTGATCCAGTTTCTACTTTGCTTGTGTTCTCACCTACTCTAGTTTTAATAAGGCATTTATTCGATTTTCTAGAGGAGGACAATCCTCTTCTTGAACTTTCTGCGACAATTGTAGAGAAGGAAGTAAGACATGTGGGGGGAGAATGGATTCTCTTCCATAAATGAGGAAGAAAGGGAACAAACAAAATATTTTGGAGTTACCCTATCATCCCAAAGTGCATTATACAGTGCATTGTACCAGTTCTTGTGATTTTCTGAAACTATCCTTTTAATAATCTTGATTAAATTTTTATTCGTCAATTCAGCTAAGCCATTTCCTTGAGGGTAGTAGCTTGCAAAATACTTCAGTTTAATCCCCTTTTCTAGAGAAAAAATGTTCATATCAAGGGACGGAAAATAAGAGGCGTTGTTAAAAACCAAACATTTGGGGATGTCTAATCGAGTGATGATATGAGAGTTTGGAAAAGATGCTACCTGATTTGTGTTTACCACTTTTAAAGGTACAACTTCGGACCATCTTGTAAAATAGTTTGTTGTTGTAAGGATATAATTGTGTTGCTGTGAAGAAGAGGGATTAATTGGTCCTATGATTTCTAGGCCCCATTTCTGAAATGGTGTATCTACAGTAACAGGTTGCAAAGGGAAAGATGCATTTTTCACCCATCCTGCAACCTTTTGGCAGATTATGCATTTGCGGGACAACGTATGGGCATATTTAAACAAGGTAGGCCAATAGTATCCATCTCTTAGTACTTTGTGGGCAATGTTATCTCCACCAAGGTGACCACTGGCTTCACCAGCATGAATTTCAGATAGCACTCTTTCAAACTCTTCCTTTTCTAAACAACGCAGAAAAACACCATCAAAGTTCTTTCAAAATAATACATCATTTATTAACTAAAAAGATGTAGATTTAAGCCTAAGTGCTCTTTTGTTTTTAGGATCAATATTGCGGGGAGAATATCCATGCGTTAAATAAAATCTAATGTTCTCATACCAAGAATTGGCAATAGCTTGTGCACAACTGATTTGATTTTCGTTATGTTGATTCACAACTGAGGTGTTTATTTGACTTTCTTGTTCTTCAACTGAGCCAACCACTAGTTTACACAGGCCTTGACCTCTAACAATTTATGTAGGAGTTATTTCAAGGTCATATTCCTGTAGTGACATCATCCAATTTTCCCTTTTCTCACCCAACTCTTTTTTTACTAATAGGTTTCTTACAGTTGGGTAAGGAACAATAACTTTGGTTCTGGATTTTAGTAGGTAAGACCGGAAGTGTTTCATTGCTTTAAAAACAACATATGTTTGTTGATATATTGTTGGGTAGTTAATTTATGCCCCTTTAAAATATGATCTCATGAAGGAAATGGATATCTCATTACTTTCAACATTTTTCTGTGTAAGCACAACAAAATAAGATCGATCAGATGCAAAAGTGTAAAGAGTGAAATCCTGAGAAAAATCGAGACTCATCAAGGAAGGGGCTTCTATTATTGATTTTCTAATTGAATCGAAATCCTAACTTTCTTGGGGTCCCCATCGATACAGAACATCTTTTTTAATTAAATTTTGTAACGATATAACCATTTCTGAGAAACTTGGGACAAACCTTCTGATGAAATTAATCTTGCCCAAAAAGGATTGCATGGATTTTTTGGAAGAAGGAGGGGGGAGTTTAGAAATATCTTGTGTTCATTCGGGGCCAATAATCATTCCATCCTTAGACACTATAAACCCAAGCAGTTTTCCTTTCTCTACTGTAAAGATCAATTTCTTAGGGTTGATAGATATGCCGAACTTGCGACATCGTTTGAGGACAACCCTAAGGTGAGACAAGTGATCTTTCTTTATTTTAGAGAAGACGGTGACATCATCAAGATAGACCATGACTGAATGGTTAATGAGGCCACATAAAGTAATATCCATTTCTCTCTGGAAAGTGGCGTCGACGTTTATTAGTCCAAAAGGAATTTTCCTGTAGGCATAAGTCCCCCATGGGGTACAAAAGGTGGTTTTAAGCTGGTCCGAAGGAGACATAAGGACTTGGTTGTATCCCAAGAAACCATCTAGTAGAGATAGCCTTTGAGAACCAAACACCTATTGTATAATTTGTTCCATTGGAGGAATAGGGTAGTTGTCTTTATCAGATGCTTGGTTTAAGTTTTGAAAATCAACATAGAGTCGAATTTCACCACTTTTCTTCCTTGCAGGGATGAAATTAGACATCCATTGTGTGTGCCTCATTGGGAAAAATATCTTTGCAATTAGTAATTTGTTGAGTTCCTTTTTAACATTGGGTTCCAATTTAGGATGCATCTTCCTCAATTTCTGTTGAAAAGGATGAGTTTGGGGTTTCATAGGGATTACATGTTGTATGATGTTGGGGTCAAATGTTTTCAATTCATCATACTTCCAAGCAAAAACATCTTTAAATTCCTTAAATAATTGTATAAAGGCAGATCTTTCTTGTTCGGAACATCCCTTTCCCAGATTTATATTTTGAGGATTATCTCTTGTTTCTAAATTAACCATTTCATAGATCAAAGAGGAACTGTTAGTTTTACAATTGACTACCCCTCTAAATTTATCATGCAAGTCATAAAATTTCTCTAATCTCACAACAGATCTCGGGATAGAGTTTACCATCTTGGATTTCGATTCAGGAGATCGAGGATCGAATATTAACGTGAAGTTTTAGAGGTTCTCATCATGAGTGTCTTCATCAATGACTGCATCTTGGAAGGTGTCTTCCATATGCATAAATTTGATGATCTGTTGGTCATCATCAAATACTCTCCAATTTGTGATGTTATTCGGGATCGACGACCTGAACAACAATTCGATCAAAAATGCATTAGGGGAAATACCTTCAGGGGGCAATAGTTTAAAAGAAACATTGGCCAATAAATCAACTTCTGAATTACTCAATCTAGGAATGGAATTTATGTTAAATGCTAAAAATTTATGCATAAAACTCCATACCTTAGTTTGGTAGCTTTTCAAATGCAGTGACAAACAGTGTATGGAATTTCTTACCTTCTTGACCACGATTTCTGAATCACCGAATACTATCAAATTTTGTCGTCTGTATCCAGTTCTTTCCTAATTCCCTGTAGAAGTGCTTCGTACTTGACCGTTTTATTAGTACATTCAAACTCTAACTGACAAGTAATAAAAGTCTTATTACCTGTAGGATCGATGAGTACACAACCAACACCTACTCCTTCTTTGAATTTGGATCCATCAAAGTATAAGGACCAGATCTGTGCGTCATTAACAATACTTGGCATATTTGGCAAAGCTGGTGTCTAAGTATAGGTTGTGTCTTCAGATTGTTTCCCTGGATCAGTGATAGAAGAGATTTTGGTCATGAAATTACCAAAAAAGGTATTCATTCCCTATGTTTGAAATGAATTTGCAGATGTAACGAAAGTCTCATTTATATCATTCAGATCTGTCACGACATTATTAAGATAATGTTATTTGTTTATCCTGATTTTGTTGGGTTGTCCATTTTCAGGCAACCACAAGTGAGACAAATCTGTAGTAAAGTAACCGTGCAGTTGTTCTGACCAATCTCTATTTAAAAACAAACCATAAACTTCAGGAATATCAACAACGATAATATCAATTATCTAATGAAATTTAGGATTGGATGATAGTATAATCAACACATTCTTAAGCTCACCAATTACTTTAACGTTTGTTCGATCTAGTTGAATAATTTTGAGATTAGAAGGTTTAAATTCTGCATTAATTTTCTGGCATACAGTAGAGGCATCATGTTTGATGATGCGCATGAATCAACCATACAATTATGTACATTCCTATTAAAAATTTCAAAAGTTAACAAAAAAGGTGGGACATTTTTCTGAGTGGTAACGACATAATTCTGTTGATTTTTTGTTGTTGTCCCTATAACAGTTTTATCTACATTTGCTACAGTTTTTTCTGCTAAGTCCCTTTTGTCTTGAGGTTCATATATCTTCTCATTTGGGACATTTTTAACTACGTTTGAATCGATTTATGCTGATTTTTTGCTGCTAGGATCATTCTCTTTATTGTTTCTAGCGATGCTTTGAAGCATTTTCTACAAAATAAGAGGAAATTTCAGCAGTTCAAAAACAAAAATATTAGCCCTCAATTTTTTTCAGATCTTCAATTAAATTGTATTCTAAAACTGGGGTTGCTAGGATTTATTTAATTTCAGTTTGCTCTGACTATTTCATAAACACATTTTTACTTACTTTAGGAGGGGGTTTGTTTTGCGTTTTGCTTCTTGTGTTGAAGGGGTGGACAGTTTCAAAATTCTCTTGGAATATATTGTCAGACAAGTGACCAAAAACAGGGGGAGATGAGTCATCCTCTTCTGGTACCTCTTCCTCAACTGTATCATCAGAATTTTCAAGAGGAATAGAAGCAAAATTTTCATGTGCTTATAAGATGGTTTGCAAAGCATACTGTAAACTTTCGAAATTTATACCTTCTGTGGTCGGGTTTGGTCGGTTAGGAGGAAAAGTCTTTCTAAAAGGAGGTTTGAAACTTACTTTGCTTGTGGATGCCTTCTCGGTTGATATTTTCAAGTCAACGACATGATTGCACAATTTTTGGAAATCTTTCTGCAAGATCTCTAAGTCTAAAGTTTCTTGTTGATTTTTAGGTTGAGGAGGCCTAGTGAGAATTTCTATTTTCTTCTTAGAGGATGAGGTTGTTTCAGCTTCACTATTAATATTATCTTTTAAGCTCAATATATCTTTCTCAATTTAACGTGCCTCCTTAAAGGCCTCTAACAACATGTTATTTTTAGACCTTTTGACTCATATGGCTATGTTATTGTGAAAGGTTTTAGCATAATATGCAACAATTGAATTTTTTGCGGGCATCGAATCTATCAGGATTTTGTTTTTTAAAGTAAGAAATATTTGGTTAAAGTATTTCACTTTTTATTTAAGGTTCATTTTTAATCTTGAGAGTTACATAACCAAGACTTCCAGATATTTATCATCTCCAAAGTTTTCCAGAAAACAAGTTTCAAACTTGTCCCAAGAGACATTGGTCTGGGGTTGTTGAGAAAAATACCATGTGGAGGCATTTCCCTCAAAATTTTAATGAAATAATATGCATACTACATCCTCGTGTTCAACACTCTGGAGTCTAATGGCCAACATAAATTTCTTGATGTGATCCTTAGCGGATTTCTTTGAATCTGGATCAAATTTAGGCAGTCATTTCTATGGATGTTTAGGTAATGGGTGTTGGGGTCTAGGTACAACCACAACATCTTGATCGAGCCAAGGTATGGCAAGATTGTTTTGGTTTTCCATGGGAGTTGGTGGTGTCAAAGGCTGAGATGGTTCTGATGAAGAACTGCCTTCGTCTGAAGACTCTCCTCCTGAAGAGGATGGAGAAGAACTAGTGGAGACGGTGGAATATTAGATCCTCCTACTCCAAGGATGAGCGTTTAAGTAGGATTGGTAGTATTTCCACCTAAAGGGTTTTCAGGAATACCAGTGACTTGAAGTTGTTCTTCGATATCCGTGAAACAAGGGGTTGATTAAGTGGCCTACTAGGTTGTCTGATACAGGATAAGGCACTATGATTTATTATGAGTGACTGACGAACAATTTCTTCGACGTCGACCCCTTAAGGAACTGGTGTAACTAGTTCAATAGGAATATCAGGGTTATCGTTTGAGGTAGTTGTTGTTTCAAGTGTAAAATTATTTTCTGAGCGACTACGTGTTACGATAGGAGTGCGAGTGTGTGGGGGAGGAGTCTTGCGACCTCCACGTGCCATCAATTAAATTCAGGCCCTCCTTCTAGTGCCATTTGTTGACGGGCATAAGTGACACACCGTCGACTGGAAGGTCAAATCCAGATCAGGGTTGTCTAAATAACCCAATCCTTTTGGAATGAAATGGCTCGGCGGGTTTAATGGCTCTATTGGCCAACTAAAGTCCTAAAAATAATAAAATAAATGAAACTGATCTATTAAGTTATGATACTAAGTTTACAAACATCAAAATAGAAACATGAATATTTGCATATGATTATGAACAATGTATATACAACTTGCAAGATTTATTGGATATCTTGCGAAATATATGTTTTTGAAAGTGTTTATAAAAGAGATAAAGAAAGCACGTACATTTTTCTGTTTTTTGTTTAATATTTAAAATCTAAAAAAAAAACTAAAGAATGCTAATCGAATATAATTGAAATAAGAATAGATAAACAATCAAATCTAATTCAAATTATTCCTATTTCATTGATAAATAATCTAACTAAAGAACAAGTAAGCTAACCTATAATTAATCAATTAAAATGAATTTATCTTCTTGTGCAATTCAAGCTCCTGGTTGTCCTTCTTATGAGGGAAACTATAACAGAACATTGCTAATACTCCCAGAACAAACTCAAAGGTGCTTTGGAACAATAATATAACAACCGACTAATAAATATAGAGATATGGTGATGTTATAATAATGAACACTTGTAATAAAGGAAACTCAATACAAATCATTCATGTAATCCATCATCCAATATCCAACATAAATCAACAATATTTAAATGAAAGATTGATCACAGATGTAATATGGAAAAACAAATTACAGACATAATTAAAGTGTTGAATAATATGAAATACCATATGATAACTAGACTAAAGTTGCATCAAACGTAATAACATTTCATAAGATAGAGGCAAAAACATAATGGGTAAGCAGCACACAGGTCTAAAGCCAAGTAGTGAACTACTTCTCCATATCAGTCTTCAAAAATCATATGTCCATAATGTGTCCCAGCCAAAAGATGTCCTTCACTACTAAGAGTGACCAATATTTAAACTAGTTAAGGATTCACATGCTCTTATCATACAAGATAGAGTTGAATCCCCCAAAAATAGATAGTATTACAAAAATAATGAAACTAGAAACCATTCATGTATGAGTTGGTTTGTCAAAAATAAACCAAAGTTTTATAAACATAAAAGACAGAAACTACTGAATAATAGAGTGTGTGACCCAAGGTGTTTGATCCATGCAATCAAAATAATAATAATGAATTTCCTGTAGATAGAAAAACAAATTTGATATTCAGAAAACAATGATAACTATTGTTCAAAAATAGACTGGCTACAGAATCATAGATTTTGTAGCTAGTCTTATTATTAACAAAGGAATTAAAAAAAGAAACTCCCTATTTTGATTTTTCATAAAAGAATGGAATAAAATCAAACAAAATCATTTTTACCATTATAAATTAGCAAATGAAGGATCAGACAATTATGAATTTATGATGGCTTTGAAACTGGTTGTATTTTTTATGATTATATTATCGGATCTCTTGAGTCTTTTACTTTCCCTTTCTGTGTGTGATTTCAAGTCTACGTTCTCTCATTCCAATAGAGAATTATGAGAAGCTAGACATTTTACTTGAGCCTATAAGAGCAGAATATCCCTATAATAACGCTCTATCCAATATAAGCAACTGTCACAATGCATTGGTGGAATGGCAGACCGATGTGGAATATAGTCAATGATGGGTATTCTGTGATTCCCTGTGGCTTTTTTCAAGTCATGACTAATACCTGCAAAACCCTCTTTGTCTCTCATACATGGGGGTAATTTAGACACGAATTCATACTGTTCAATCTGGGTAATAACCTTGTTCCTAAAACATTGGTTGTCTGAATCTTCCTGAGCCAAGAAATCGTTTATATCTTGATCTAAACAATGATCACTGACCTCGATCGTAGAGATCGATCTCAAATGATCCTTTTGTCGATTCCTTAAATTTTTAGGAATCAATCGACATAAATTTTCTTCCTAAAATTTAAATCTAAGCTCTATTGTTTCTTAACCTTACGAATTTTATTTACAATAGGCTTATCATTACTGCTCAAATTAGGTTTGTTCATAGGCACAGGGGAAAATTTTCCTTTCAATTCACCCACTACCTGTTCCAATGATTTACTGGGCGAAAACATACATGGTAATTTCTTAAACACAGGGGTTTCCACAAAATAGACGTTGGTTCATTAAATTCAGAGCCATTAGGTGAATTGAAAACCTAGCTTTCAGTCATTGGTATGTCCAAATTGGGGTTTACAGTTAAAGGCAGGTTGACTATATTGTCGACCTAGGTGAAACCATTTTAGCTCAAAAAACTCTCCTAGTTGTCACTAATTTGGGACACGTGAGATATCAAAAGAATTTTTATGAGTCCGTGATGAAAAAGGCTCGACGGAGAATTCATGCTCTGCCTCTTAAAACGTTTCGAAATTTTGTATAGGCTCATTAACAAGTAGATTGGGATGTTCAATTCAAACCCTATGAATAACATAAGAAACTAAACGTGGTATAGAAAACCCAACCCATATCGGCCTTCACATGTGATAAATTGTTTCAAAATTAAAATAATGTTGTGCCATCTAGGTTTTAGAAAAGCAATGGGAATAGCTTTTGGACAACAAGTGGATTTTCGGGAAACCATGAACAAGCTCCATGGAACATCCTCCATTTTAGCATTCTTAAACCACTTTTTGCCTTTCAATGGGAGTCCTTTCACTCGACTTATGAAATCTTTTGTTATTTCCAACTGCACATCCCCGACCTTGGCCCTAAAACCGTCAAAAGTCTGTGAAAAGGATGGTGCAGTCGAGAGGTTGTAGCCTTCAAATTTCCTGAGGAAGACATCCCAACCATGAGCCTTCAGTTAATCTATGGCGTCATCATGAGAAAGAAGGGCCTGACAACCATTCGGCTCGATTCATACCACAGGGGCCATGGCCACTATGAAATAGACACAATAGATAATACATGAGGTAGGTTTCGACTTCCAAAAGATGAGTAGTAGGGAGAGGTCTGTGCAAACTCTAATGGTACAAAAACTACAAATTTTGGGGACTGTCATAACTTGGTAAAATGAGTTGGTGAAAACGAAAAACTAGAGGGCTCGTAGAACTACAAAACATTACCCATGATGAATACCCAACCCTCCAACAATACCAAACACCAATTCGAATAATGAATGATTTCATTAATTCTCAGGACAACAAGGTGGATTGAAATTGTGGGTACAACATGCTTGTACCAAGTGACATGCGTGCTGATATGATTGTTGAGAGCATGAGACCCATAGAAAATGTTAAACCAATGTTTTGTGCATTCAAACATTTTACAAACTAAAACTAACGATCAACCATAGAGACAATTAAGTCACGATACCCATAATACAAAAAAAATTGTGGTAGTGAATCAATCAATAAGTTCATAAAACTTGAAACTTATCAATATATGGGTGCCTTCAAAGTGAAATTTCTTAGGTAGAAGATATAAAGCCCAAACCAAGTTTTTATTTAAATTCATGCTTACAGACATGAATTTAAAAAAAAAAAAAAAAAAAATTGAAAACGAAAAACTCAATAAGATAAGTTTAACCCAATCATCGCCTCGAAGCTTAGAAGCATAAGCGTTTAAAAATGAAAGGTGGTGGCAACTACAGAAATATATAATCTCTTTGTGGTGACTTTGATTGTGATAAAAATCGAAAAAAATGGTGGCTAGCAACAAAACCCTTATGCCTTTTTTCCTTCTTATCCTTCATCTTGTCATTCCAAGATTTTTGGAAAACTAGTCCTATGTTTCTCTGTTCATACATATACCTTTCTCTCCTTATGGTTTCCTCAAAGGTTTTGGGGTTTTCATATTGAATCTTATCATTGTAAAAAGAGGGTAACCCACTTAGAAACCTTCGGATTTTGACTTTCTCATCCTAGATTAATTCAACATACTTCAACAATTCAAAGAACCTCTTCTCATATTCCTCCATTGTCAAGGTTCCCAACTTTAGTTCAAAGAACTCTTTCATATTTCTTTCATATTAATGCTCAGACAAATATTTCTCTTGGAAATATCCCTTGAACTACCTCCATGAGATTCTTTTCTCATCAATCTTCTTGGCTTTCTTAAGCTGATCCCACCACATGGTTTACTTTCCATGTAAGTGATATGTGACAATTATAGCTTCTACTCGAGAGGGGTATCATGTAGCTAGAAATATTTCTTGATTTCCAACAACCAAGCCTTTGCCTCTTCTCCTTTCATGTGCTCACCTTTGAAATTTGGTGGCTTAATCTTCCCGAGTTCACCCTACAAGATGTATTTCTTAGGTCTTATCCTTTGCCTTCGAATAAGAGACACACATGGGTTGCTCCTTGGACCTAACCTTGCATGATTTCTTCTGGTGTAATTCCTTGGAGAATGATGGTGTCTACTCATGCTTCTTGACTTCCTATCATTCCCATGATCATCTCTTTTTCTATGGAATCTTGATGTTGATACTTGTCTAGAACTACCCTCTTGCTTGGTGCCAGAGTCCTTGTTAACTTGCTTATGTAGCATATTTAGGCTTTGAAGTATCTCTTCTTGAGCCTTCATGATCCTCTCATTATCGACCCTATAGCTCTGCACTTCTTTTTGCAGTCTTCGCATAGTTATGGTCCCCTGCATGTATCTTATTCCATTAGACTCAGTCTCAACATTACCCATGTTGGTATATAGACGTCCAATTTCTTCTTTATGGTTGTAAAACCATTGACCATCCTCCATGTCTCTAGTTTTCATGTAGGAACTAAAGTCTTCTTTTTTGTATCTCTAATTTTGCAAGAATGTGCATGCAATAATTGTTGTTAGAATTAATCATATTGCAAAATATTTATCAATTAGATTACATGTCGTTCTTCGTTTTAACTTATGAAGAATATTAATGCACTAATATCAAGTAGGATTCCTTAAATGCATTCATTTTCAAAACAACTTTCCAACGATTGTCTTGATGCCTCAATCTGAGTTTTGATAAAATAGTTACAACAATTACAAGTTGAAGTTTCCACTCTTTTGCTGCTACAAAATTCACTTTTATCACTTTTGAAGAAAATATAATGCCCAAGTCAAAATTTTGGGTTGACAGATCTCTTCTACTCTTCAAGACCTTTCCAATGACTATTCATTTTCTTCAATCCAAGCCTCGAGCTAAAAATTATGGTGGAAAAAAATTGAAGGAATATTCATTAGCACATGCAACATAGTAGCAACACTCAACAACCATTCAATCATTTCTTGATTAGATCTCTGTCATTGATCTATCTTAATGGATTCACCACAGATCTAGTCATATCTCTTCTTCATACCTTCCATGAACCCACCACCAAAACTTAGATTTTTTTTCCTTTGTGGACTCACGGACTCATAAACTTGTAACCTTCCTTTCATAAGTTCATTCGAGAAGTCCCAACACTTAGCCACTTTTCCATCTAAGAGGACTCATAGACTAATAATCGTGTAACCTTACTTTCATAAGTTCTTCTGAGAAGTCCCAACACTTAGCAATTTTCTATCTCTTACCGTCGACTCGTGATAACTTGACACTTAGACAAATTCCAAGATCTTACCGCAATTTCGTGAGAATGATAGTTGGTCTGCCACATGGCTCTGCATCACCCACCCAAAAATCATCCCATCCAACATGTACTTTTCACTGTGGAAGTACACATCTTTATTCTACCATGTTAGCTTACATGTGGCCTCCACATCATGTCGACATCATCGTATGGATAAATACCCAATTTTTTTCAATTTTGCTTATGTTCGAATTTTCCAAAGAGGCTCAATTATTCACATTACCCATGAAATTTTCTCTCAATTTTACTGCAGTAATTTAATCAAACAAGTTGCAAACATACTCTAGAATTAATTCTCTACAAAATTCTTCTTCATCATTTTTCTAACTCGGCCCATCCAGGCTCAGCGTTGAAAACTGGGCTCTGATACCACTTTCTAACATACCCAGCCACCATGGTCGGACCACGTCACATAAAAAATCTCTCAATTACAGCTCTGATACCACTTTGTAATGTACCCAACCACCATGGTTGGGTCATGCCACACAAAAATATCTCAATTACAGCTCTGATACCATAATATAACATTCCCCAACTCATTCAAGGAACATTTTAGTGCATAATACACATTAAAAACACAACTTTTGCTAACTAAGTAATTATTTTACTGTTAGTCGATTTCCTGTAGCTTACAAATACAAATTTAAAACAAATTTAGCTATTGTCTATAACCATAAAATAGACGCATCTAAATCATTATAATAATCAACATGAAATATAGCTAAACCGCTCATTATAGTGAAACATATATGTCATTCTCATTTACACATATTGCATGCATGACAATAACACATGTAAATAACTCACCAGAAGATAAAACACTTATATTTAAACAAGAATTTTGTGACCAGATGCTTGGGATGGACGTTCCACCCAACCATAGACTGATTGTTCCAAATATCAACAGCCATTCACCCCTGAGATGAGGCTAGTAATCCACAAAAGAGGGTGGTCTCTCACAGTCCACTTGTAGCTCATAAAACTCATAACCCAACTAATATTCTCCTATAACTATCCTGATTTTTTCACCAGATCTCTTCCTTCTAACCTTCCCAACCCAAGAAATGCACCATTCGTTTATCAAGGATAACCCAAGGGATGTACCATTCGTTTATCAGGGATAATTCATTTTTTGATATGAATTATCTTCATAACAACTTGAGAACAACTGCAATCTATTCTAAAAATTCTAGTAATATTCTTATTACATGAAGCTTCTAAATGCAACATGATGCTATGTGTCATTGAAAGGCATTGTGGGAGTGGTAACCACATTAGGGGAAGAGCATTAAAAATTTGAGTAGAAATGCTTGCTTTTGTAGAGCTAACGATAGCACGATGCACCATGCTCAGATATCCTCCATTGATTATAACTTGTAATTGATCATCAACATTGATAACAAAATAATTAGGAATGGGTTGACAAAAATCCAGTATAGTTGAAACATTCTTGCACATAGGTAATAGTAGCTAAGAAGGCATCTTTCCATTTTTTAGAAGAACTATTGTTTTACAAACAACCTCTCTGGACTAGGGATTCAATTTCTCGCAAAATATCCAAGTTGAAGATCAAAGGAGTGGATATCATGTAAATCAAGCTTGTATCCAAGAACAAGTTTATAAAAGATTGTTGACAAAGGCAAGTCTAGAAGTTTTCCATATTGAAGAAATTTTTTCATTAGATGTTCAAGAAGACAAAAATTATTTATCAGTTTGGAAAATTCACTTTCATTTGAAGAATCCATATTAGAAAAAAATGGATGAGGAAATAAGCCAAGAGGTGCTTGAACAAATTTTCTATGTATACACATGATGTTTGTCATTCTTTTCTTTGCAGCTAACCAAGAAAAATTATCTTCTTCAACATTTGGTATCAAAATGTTTTTTTCCTACAACTTATTTAGGCATTGAGAGTGTTATCCACATGCCAAGTTTACTCCTTTTCAATTCCTAACTAACAAGTGTGTATAACTTAAGAGTTGAACCTAGACCAATTCCAATCTCCCCAAAGTACTCGATTTCAAGAACAACATTCTAACCAAAACAAAATATTTCCATCACCTTCGCAATTGATTATAATTTATGCACTCTTGAGATTTGAGCATTTTTGTGTTCCAATCTAATAACATTACATCCAATATTGTTTACCAAATTTGGATTTTCATCACTCTACTTCTCTTGAAAATGTTGAAATTTTGTGTAACTGCAAAGAATATTATTATCCCCTTTTGCAGATTGGTTAAATCCTAAATGTAATATGAAAATTAAGAAGTCGGCCCCCAGGAAAATTAAAGTGATTCTAACTACCCAGAAAGAGAAGTTGGCCCCACCAGTGAAGATACACCTCCTTTCAACGCTTGCCAATTTGTATAAATAAAGGAAGCCAATGCCTCATTTGTTCATTCACTCAGCTCACTCATCTAGTTCACAAGTATTGAAGGAAGCTGCAGTTACCAGTTGCCAGAAGAAGGAAGAGAGAGAGGTGCATTGCTTGGGAGAGAATATTCTCTAGTGTTTGGTTTACTGTCTTGGCATTGTATTGGCTATGGTTCTTTGATTATTTTCTGGTCTAGAATCATGGTAGTTTGTCTCTCGTAGAGAGAGAGTTATTTTGGTACTGTACTTGGTTATTGAATTTTTATTAACGAATTTTTATTGGGTTTTCTTCCCTTCAGGGTTTCCTAGGATAAACGCTTGTGTACTCTGTGATCTTGTTTCTTTCAGTAAGAACCTTATTATGTTGTTGTTATAAATGACGTAATAATTACTATTGAACCTAGGATTAATAATAACATCTTAAGCAAGAAACTTAACATGGTATCAGAGCAGGCCTGAAAGAGAATTCTCACAAATTCAGTCTTCGATTTTGTCGGGATTCAAATATTAGGGTTTCTTGAATATTAGGAATTTTTGGTTGCAAACCACATTGGGAATTGTGTCCTTCCTAGGCACATCTTTTGGCACAAGAATCGAATATTTTCAGTGGGCAGAACTCCTATAAATTCAAACCCTGGTTTGACTTGGTTCTAGAAAATCAGAACCAGAATAAAAAAGCTACAGTCCATAATTTCGCAGGTCCAGTTTCAAGGGTCATAAAATGGAATTTTCAGAAACTGACTATACTAGCATGCTCACCTCATTCCAGCACATCTTTTGGTGAGTTCAGTTTTTAGATCCAAGAAATTTGATTTTTCTATAGCCTGGAGGGCTAGGGTTTCTACTACAAGAAAGAATGGCTACCAGTATGAGGGTCGAAGACATGATGGAAGGATCTAGAAACTTCATATATTGGAAGCATAGGTTGCAGATAATTCTAGACGAGAATGATCTCCTAGAATATGTTACAGTGGGTGTACCATAACCAAAGGAAGAAGAGAAAAAGACCAAGCATAAGAAGAATGAAAATAAAGCAAAGAGAATTGTATCAGATTCAATAAAAGACCACTTGATCCCTCATATATCCAAACTATAGACAGAAAGGAAAATGTATGAAGCACTCAGTAGGTTATATGAAAGAAAATACATTAGCCGAAATCTTTCCTTAATAAATCAACTTTATAATATGAAGATGGAAAACTCAAAATCCATCTCATCCTATCTTATGAGAGTTTCTCGGATTAGAGATTAGCTTGCAACTATTGGAGATGTCATTAGTGACAAAGAGCTTGTAACCAAAACCCTAAATGGGTTTCCAACATTTTGTATTTCTTTTGTACAAGGAGTGTGTACAAGAAGCAAGTTACCCAAGTTTGATGAGTTATGGGAAAATTGCACATATGAAAAATCTAGACTTGCAAACCAACAGAAGAGATAATTGTTGACAAAGAGGAAGCTCTTACAATTCAAAATAACAGAAGAAGTTCCTTCAGAAAGAACAATAAAGAATCTAACTCCTTAAGAGTTCCAGATAAGAAGAAATATGTTTCAAAGATCAGATGCTACAATTGTCAAAAGTTGGGACACTTTTCCTATGACTGTCCTCAAGGAAAAGGGAAAAGAAATCATCAAGCACATGTGGCAGAGGAAGAGGAATCACCTCCCTCAAAGAAATCTTTAGTAGAAATTGAGGATTATGTACTTTAAGCTGAAGATAGTTGATCTGGAGAAAGATAGAAAATGGTGGAGTCTGTGGAGCCTCCCCAAACAAAAACAAAAGATAAGTATTCATGTTTATTGTTAGGATCTTGTTTACTTTAATACTTCATCGTTACAAGTTAGATTCTTGTGAGAATGTTAATTAACCTCGTTTTATTTCAGTGTCTATGTAGAATTATGAAGGAAGTATCAAAGAAGAGGATAAAGAAAGAGATAAAATAATTATTTCAGGTATGATCACTCATGAGAGTGAAAAAGGTATGTATTTAGCTATGATAGTAAGGGAAAAATTGGTAATTTCATAGCTAGAGTGAAAAAGAGTTCAAAAGTATTATTCATGATTAGGGTTTCAAATGTGTACATGGTTGAACAAGTTTTTATTAAGAAAAGATGTGTACTACTCTGATACAAATCATGATATAGTTTTAGTTGATTACTTCTTATTGTTACTGACTGATTGGCTAAGTGACATATCTCAGAAAGCATATTATAAGTAAGTTTACAAGTCTCGGAAGAAAGAACTTATGCCTTGACTTGCATAATTTAGACAACATGAGAAGGACTTATGATATGGTGACATTCAGTAAAGACCAAGCAATATCCAGTATTTATATAGGAGTACGAGGCTCCTAAAGATGTAGAACATAAATGTTCAAGATGAAGAGAAAGATGGATACTCAGATATAGTTGATGAGATGTAGGCAACTGTAGGTTGCTCCAGTATCGATCTTATAGATGTAGAGGGAGTAGGTTGATCAAGTATGAAGTCAAAAAGAAAAAAATGTTCGAACTCAAGAAGGCACCCAGGATATTACAGAAGATGCCTTCATAGAGAAGGAATGAGAAATCCCATAGGTATACCTTCCTAGAGAAGGAAAAGGGAAGATACCTTTGTAGAGAAGGAAGAGACCTTTGTAGAGAAGGGGAATGAGAAATTTTCCAAGGTTGACCTATGTCCAAGTGTTGATTTTTGGATACTCTAGGGACATGCTAGAATACCCTCATAGAGAGGGGTGTGACCACCCTCGTAGAGAGGAGTGTGGATATTTCTCCAGGGGCAACGAGCATATACTCTCCTCTGGCCAAGGATTGAGTAGCCTGGAACACAAACCCTAACCATGTGGAATGGTTAGTTGTCTCTTGAGGTTTGTGTCGTGATCCTACGTGGATCATGGAAAGGGAGTCTAGTCTTGCCCCAGCTAGCATCTTAGCTTCTCTAGTTCAAGTGGGATGACTAGGAGTGAAGCTATGGTAGTAGTCATCCCTAGTGGATGGGTGAGATAGATGACTACTAGAAAAGGGAGAACATAAAAGGAATGGAAAAACTCATAGAATATCTTCTGTGTGAAGATAAGACATCTTTTGTGTGAAGATACGATATCTTTTGCGTGAAGATGAAAGAAAGAAAGAGTATCTTCTTCATGAAGATAAAGATAACAAAACTTCTTTAATATGGATTCATGGAGAACCATTCAGTGATCGTGATGCCAGATGACCAAGTGGATTATATTGATGCCTCCTGCTATCCAGTTGCTCATGTCACCCAATTGATGATGTTATCCAGTTGATTTTGTTGTCCAATTGATGATGATTATCCAATTGATTATATTGCCCAGATGATATTGTTCAGTTGATGATGACATCCAATGACCTTTCAAGAGATAAAGAATATCCTTCTTGTTAAGAGGGAGTGTTGAAATATTGTGTAACTACAAAGAATATTCTTATCCCCTTTTGTGGATTGGTCAAATCCTAAATGTAATATGCAAATTAATCAGTCGTCCCCCAAGCAAATTAAAGTGATTCTAACTGCCCAAAAAGAGAAGTCGGCCCTGCCATTGAAGAGACACCTCCTTTCAGCGCTTGCCAGTTTGTATAAATAAAAGAATCCAACTCCTAATTTGTTCACTCACTCAGCTCACTCATCTAGTGTGCAAGTATTGAAGGAAGTTGTTGTTACCAGTTGTCAAAAGAAGGAAGAGAGAGAGGTGCATTTCTTGGGAGAGGATATTCTCTAGTGTTTGGTTTATTGTCTTGGCATTGGATTGGCTATGGTTCTTTGATTATTTTCTGGTCTAGCATCATGGTAGCTTGTCTCTCATAGAGAGAGAGTTATTCTGGTATTGTACTTGGTTATTGAATCTATATTAAAGAAGTTGTGTTGGGTTTTCTTCCCCTTGAGGGTTTCCCAAGATAAATGCTTTTGTACTCTGTGATCTTGTTTATTTTAGTACGATCCTTATTATGTTGTTATAACTGTAATAATTACTATTGAACTCGGGATTAATAATAATAGCTTGATCAAGAAACTTAACAAAAAATACTGCAATGAACATGATAATGCTAATACAATGGAATAAAAATATTGCCTCCTTGTCTCAAATGGAAATATAAATGGACAAGCTTTGATCATTTATTGATACCAAGGTGGCATACTACCACTTACATATTGACAAAGCTTCTTGCATATGGTATGTTGACTTTGTTATTTCCCATAGTCTCAATCATAGAAAGGGTCGCCTCCACTTCCTCCATGCTGGGCCAAGTGGGAAATCTCATGTGTAGCACCATGATCTCCTCCACCACTTCATCCATGCTCTTCCCTATTTTGGATAATCTATGCATAGATCAATTCCTCCATTTTTATTGAAAAAATGGCATGTAATGGAGTTGGAAGTTGAATTAAGAGCTAAGAACTCTACCAAACCTACAATTACCTTTTTTTGTCTATATCTACCTATAGATATGGTCTCGAGAATTTTATTTTGAATTTCATAACCAAGTTTTGCAGTCATGTCTGAAGTAATAAATTCCAGGAGCTATGGCATTGGATGTGATATTTATATTGGAATATTCCCTTACAACAGTCTTAGTCGGAAAAATAAATCATGTTTTGACCGTATTGTAATTTACTTTCCCTATATTTCCAGTCAAACCCACCACCAAATCTCTATTGATGGTTCTCCCCTTTTTCTTCCTCATAATGACTTTAGTTGTTTCCTGTAAACAAAAAACTATGCTAGTAATATTTAATTTGATGACATACTACCACTAATATTTTTTCATTCTCACCATTAGTGTGTCCCTTGTAATACTTTCATTGTTTACCAAGATGTCCATTGTTCCCCATGAGTCAATTACTTTTTTAAACATACCCTCAACATCAACCTCCTTTTGACATATATCCTCCATAAATAATGGTTGACCCACAAATAGCTACAATTTGTCAAGAAACATATTCAACCTCTTTTATGGACTGAGCATAATTCACAAGAACCTTACAACCTACTCTACCTAGTGACAGAGAAATGGATTTGTCAATTCCTCTGGAAGCTCCAATTATAATAACCACTAGGTTTCAACCTTTTTTATAGTTTCAACTGTTACTATTTTTATGATATGATAGGAATGAATAGATCCATAGCTAGTTTATCATAATTGTAGGTATACAAAGAGCTTCCCACACTTGAATTCAACCATCCACACATTGTGTTGCATTGACAGATGTCATGAGTTATGGGAGGAAAAAATGCATGTGTTTTAATTTCTCTTATATGACATACACCCGTAAACATAAACCACTCCTAAAACACATGGAAACAACATTTTAATTACACGACTCCAATTTGTTTTATAAAACTACCTCTAATCACACTCTATAACCACCTTTAATGTAGCATAAGGTTTTGACATTTGACTTTTGACGTGACAAGTGGATAATATTTTGATTTGGAATTTTTGATATTATATAATTTAAAATAAAATTCATGTTTTGGCCTTAGATAACTAGATGTGGGACTTAGGTAATGAAAGGAGAAAAATATATCAAGGGACAAAGTCTCAAACCTAGTCTTTGAAGTGATAAATTAATAATCTTTGAAGTGATATTTTTTCTAAAAAACAATCTCTCTTTCTCGTTCTGTTGCTACAAAACCACAAAGATTTTCTTTTTTGCAAAAATTGAACTAATGCTTAAACATGAGTTGATCATTGTATAGGTCTATATCTACCATACTTAAGTCATCAAAAAATAATATACTAAAATTAGTTATAGAGCCAGTGAAACCAAGAAAATATTTTACAAAACTAATAATATTTACCTCGGTGTTTGACTCTTGACCAAAATAAGGAAATGTTGAATTGTTTCCAATGATAAGTTGGTGTCTTGGTTATTTTTCTTTTGATAGATGAACATAGCTTCTTTTGGTGGCACAACAATGCATCTCTGATAACCTAGTCCATCCAAATCTCTACATGATCACATCTTTCTATACTTGACATATGATGAAGAACATCCTCTAAAACTACAATATACACAGGTTGGGAAAACATGGCCATTGTTATTGCATATATTTTCTCATTTTCATCGAATTATATTGCCTCACCATGAGGAGGGTTCCTCATATTAGAAAACGGCCTTGCAAACCTAGTGTATATTTCATTCTGATTTGCATGTGTACTATCAAAAAAAGGAAATTTACTCAATGCAACCAATAACTACTTTCCACTCAAATTGTTCTCCAATTTGTGCACTTGTTCTTCATCATCATAGTTCACAAAGCTATTTAGAGGAGTATAATAAAAATATTGCATGGTTATCTTATCTTTAGCAAGAACTACCACCCCATTTTCAATGAGGATTCCAGAGTCTAAATATTCTCCATTCAATATTTCTCTAGGCATTCATGTGCCCCCTTCATTCAATATTTATCTAGGCATTCATGTGCCCCCTTCATCTTCATGCATTTTATATTGTTATCAACAATGTGGCAACAAAAATTCTAAAGGTTTGAAAAAATTTCAGTCATCTATGTCCCTTTATCATTCATAATAGGGCAAATTTTTCAATAGGTTGCTAGGAATATGCTTGCTCATTTTCATTAAAGCTCTCATAGAGATCTAAATTAAAGTGAAAATTATAAGATGATGAAGTGATATTACCATAATCATAATCATCATTTAGATTTACTATATTTGATGAATTATCAAGGCTTGTTATACTAAATAAGACTTATGTTAGGATTTGATCCTAACCCCTCTCCATGGGTCATTAGTTAGTAGGATATGTTTTCTATGTAATAAAGGCCTACATTAGTTAATAAGGCCTAATAAATAAATGAGAATAAGTCAGTGTAAGAAGACCTAATAGAAGCTTCCACTTCTAGAAAGATATTCCTCTAGAAGTTTCCTTAGATGTTACAATTCGTATAAATAAGAGTAGGAGGCATTGGATAAGTTGTCTTGGAGATTATTGTAATAGATATCTGCTTTGTTAGAGGTTGCCCCCTTGAAGAGGCAAGTGAACATTGCTATATTTAATAAAGGAGCTCTCTTTGATGTTATTCTGGTATTATTTTGATATTGTTTTGGATATATCATTGTTGTTATGTTATTTCTTGCTCAGTATTTATGTTCTGCATATTGTATTGTATCTGGAATATTGCAAGTGGTATCAGAGCTCTTTCCAGAGCAAGGCTTGTGGGGTAAAAACAAATTCAAGGTAGAGACATATTCTGATTTCTTTAAGATACAAAGATCTATCATTACACACATAAAATCGTGGTCGAGGAGTCATACACACAGGAAATACAAGTGGTTTTTAAGAACACATATGTTGGCCACCCTTGTAACCCATGTTGATACCCCTTTGATTGGTAGTGCATAGAATATCGCCTGTATACAGATCGACCTAGATATCTTGAAGCCCTTCATATATAATCCATTCATCCACATGATTCTTATAGTGCCACTGAGAAAAAAACTCGGTAAGATACTCTCTAGTACTTGGGTAGTCAGGTAGTACGGATAAGGGCATAGTCTAGCCTCCTTAGTTGGTGCCCTGAGATATTGGGTCGAGTACTACTATTGGATATCGCACGTATATCAGAGAGATTTAGCATAGCGAAAACCCTTGTTTTTAGAACTCTTGAATACCCTAACTCTTAATATGAAAAAATAAACAAAACAAACAAGATCTATTGTCATGCAACTGTCTCCTGTATTATGGTTAGGAAATTCCTACACAACTATTCATGTTAAGAATTTGGCCATTTCATCACTGCAGTATTATTAAACTCGGAGTATAACTCCGTAGGGTTAAAAAACATATTTCGGGGCATGTTCGCACCCTTATTTGTAACCTATCCCATTTCATTTCTCTCTTCATTCTGATCGCAGTGGTACCCTTCAATTTTAATCCTTTTTTCCCGTGGTCCCACCCTTCTTTAAGACACCCCTATTTGACACCCATCCCATTGGACTCCTCTCTTTGTCTTGATCATCCTAGTACATCTCAATTTTTTGGGCCCCAATTTACCTCCTAACACCCCTCCACTACCTAGTTGTTACCATGCTAATCACCCGATCTCAGACCCAAGAAGACTGGGAGTCTAGGATGACTAGCCTAGAAACACATGTGAGCTCCATCAACACTTCCCTAGAAATCATCTAGGCGTCCTTACAGCTACTCACAAAAAATAAACAGGTTGATCCCAATGCAAAATACCCTCAACATTCTCATTATGAGCATACTCATTCCTCCCACTCCCCTTGGGTTTCTCCACACTCTTGGAATAAGGATCCCAAAGTTAACATGCAAAAATTTGATGGATCCAACCCAATAGGATGGGTCTCTCAATTGGAACAATACTTCTCCCTCAATAATATTTGGGATGATGAGACCAAACTCCATGTAGGGGTTTCATACCTGGATCAAGAAATATAGAAGTGGTGGCAGTGGCATAAGAAATGTCATTCAGGCTCACCCACTTGGAACCTGTTCACTAAAGTCGTTTATGCCCATTTTGATTGGGAGTCACACTTTTTGGGGAGGCTCACTAAGTTTCACCAAATTGGATCAGCCATAGAATTTATCACCACCTTTGAACAGTTTTCTATCAGTATTGAGGTCTTATCTAATGCATTTTAACGGGAACGTTTTATAAGTGGCCTAAAGGAATCCATCCAAGCTCATGTGAACAAGCATCACCCTACTACCTGGTTTGCGGGCATGCCAATTAGCAAAGGAAGCAGAGACCATCCTTCAAGCCCCATCGATGAAGGCTCCAGTTCTCACACATCCTCGCACTGAGGCTAACCCAATGCTGACACAAACCTTGAAAGTCCAAAAGGTATTTCCAACAGAAATGGTGGAACCTCACAAGCAAGTCTTTTGCTACTATTGTGATAAAAAATATTCCCCAGGGCATAAATGTCAAGAAAAAAATTTCTTCCAGATTGATGCATCAACTTCCTCTCCCTTTGACGGCATCCCATCAAAGGAGGCTCAAGACCTAGACGAGGATAAACCTCATACTCATGCTCAGATCTAGTTTTCACCCCTGTGGAACCAATAGAACCGGTCATATTTCTTCATGCACTCTCAGGTATCTCAATGTTGTAGACTTTAAATATCAAGGGATACAACAAACACAAACCAGTTATGGTCTTGATTGATAGTGGTAGGAACCATAATTTTATTCATCGAATGCTTGCTGATGAGCTCCATTACTTTGTCTTCCATGTTTCTAGTTTTAAAATCTACATAGCTAATGGTGGTACTATGAAGTGTAGGGGCCGTTGTGAGAATTTCAAACTTCAAATGGTGATTATCACCTGAAAAACCACATGTTCTTTATCTCCATTGGTGGTTGTGACATTGCCTTGGGTGTGGAATGGATTTGTACTTTGGGACCAATCACAATGGATTATCAAGACCTATATATGAGCTTTCACCAAGGGACTCACACCTATACCCTCAAAGGTCTCCAAGTCAGCTCCCTTGAAGTCATCAGCTCTCACGGGATGGAAAAATTGTTTAAGAAAGGCCACCATGTTGTGATATCTCAATTTAATGCCATTCAGGTCAAAGAAAAAGCAATGTCGATAGTGCCTCCTAGCCTGCAACTCATATTGGGCAAGTACCCCAAGGTATTTTAGGTTCCCATTGACCTACCCCCTATCTAGGTGAGTATGATCAAAGCATCCCTCTCCTTCCGGAAATTCAACTCCCCAATGTCCATCCCTACATATATACATTTGCTTAGAAAAATTAAATAGAAAATATGGTACAAGAATTATTGCAGGCAGGGGTAATTCTCCCTAGTACTATCCCATATTCTTCACCAATGGTGATGGTCCTAAAGAAGGAAGGAACTTGGCGCATGTGCCCTGAATAAACTGACCATCAAAGATAAGTTTCCCATTCTGTTCATTGATGATATGTTGGATGAACTCCACAATGTCTCTGTCTTGACCAAATTAGACATGCGCTTAGAGTATCACCAGATCTGGATGAAGGAGGTCGATATTCCAAAGACAAATCTCATAACTCATGAAGGCCATTATGAATTCTTGGTCATGCCTTTTTGCCTTTGCAATGCCCCATCCACCTTCCAAAGCCTCATGAATAAACTTTGAAAGCTTACCTTCATAATTTTGTCTTGGTTTTCTTTGATGACATCCTCATTTACAGTTGCACTTCATGTTAACACATAGATTTGTAAGGGTCAAAAAATCATGTCAGTTTAGTTTTTTGAGTCATAGGGTCTCATAATTTATAGGTTTGTATGTATTCTTTCTATAGTCATAACTCAAATTTTGATTGAATAAGCTAAAGTTAGTCTGGCATTGGTCTAGAGTCTTTGGGTTATGTCTTTGTTATCATAACAAGTTGAATAAAACCTCATAGGTCATATATTTGAACTCTTCATTATCACTTGACATGTCACACCTCCATGTTGTACACAAGATCCTCCTTTTGTCACCTTCTGTCTGTTTAGTTGTCAAATCAAATTTGATCTATGTGTTGCCAACTCACTAGGAGAGTTCGCAACATACTCAAAGTAATCCATACATTTATTTACCATCATTGCATTTATGGATCATGCCAAGAGATTTTGTTTTTCTTGGAGCCTATTTTTAATAATTTTTTAGGGATCATGTCATTGGATATCCTAACAGTCTCCTCGAAGTATGCAATTCTTATTTGAATCAGGCGTTGTGAACTGGTAGACAGGCATTGCGAACTAGCACTATAGATTGGTTGAAGAGGATGGATGGAGGTTGGACTACTTGTAGACACCCTAATGAAAATTCAAAGACACGATCATCAAACTCAGGACCACTAAGCACTCCATGAGATTTTTCATATTGTTTGAAGGTCGAGAAAGGGTTTTGGTTGTTTTTCCTTTTGTTGCTACGAATTGTCACTGCCTTGCTATCAATTTGAAAATCTCACTTAAAATATCCTTTGAACTGTGCCTATTAAACCTGACCACCTTCTAACCTCATTCAATTTTATTCCTTCTCAAAATTTATTTTCTCCCATCATTTTCACCTAGTGCTGTGAACTGGTGAATAGAGTGTTGGCGAACAAGGCAATGCAAATTGTTTTGCAAACCCTCTATTCCAACATTGTTAAAACCTCGTCCTCTACATATTTCTAAAACTGCAACCTTAATAGAGTTAATTATATCCCTATCCATTTTGTAGTGTGCAGTTGATCATCCATGCGAGCAGACTTAAAATTGCAGGTATAGTGATGTTGTTAATCCATTTTTTGATCATGATAAAAACATATTTTGCATAATCTTATCTGTGTCTCCTTTCATTATAAATTTCAGTGGATTTTCCTTTTGAATAATTCCCTATATCATTCTGGATGTGTATAAACTGAAGTTTATATAATATATATACAAGGTTAGCCTATTGGAAAAAGTTTTGTCATCAAAACCCTAATCTTTTATATTCCTTGTTTCACACATCTAGCAGTCATTAAATATTACAGAAAGGTTTTCTTCAAGCAGCAGTTATGGACAACCCACAGAACAAGAAGACTCATAAGGGAGGTGAAATAGTAACAATAGAGCCCTATGACATGCAATTTCTTGATTTTGAACCTTTGATCAGAGAGGCCTTTCAGAGAGTAAGTTGCATCAATTTCTGTTAAAAGATGCAGAGGGGCATCCATAGGTAGCCAGGGAATTCACACTCAATTTCAATGGGACCAAAAGCAAGGTGGGAATGTTAGAATTTGAAGTTTCATAGTTTTCCATCTTAGTTGCAACAAAGATACCCAACATTGGAGAAAAAGGGTTCAAGTCTATGACATTAAATGTTTCTTTCTCCAAGGAATTTCTTAAACCAGAGTATCAGGAGGACAACTTTTCCAAAGGGGTCCCTAGAAACCATATGATTGAATGTTTTGATGAAATTTTCAAGGTTATTGAAAGGTATTTTACCTGTGAGGGAATATTTAACATGGTTTAGAAATATCACATCAGGTTGTTATTACACTTCACGGGGAAAGAAGCAATGAATCTCCCTTTTTACCTCTTTCGAAGCATTGGTAAGATGGTTGATAGACTTCAATCCAAATCTGAGCAAGTAGACACAAGAGTCTTTCACTCTGGCCTTATTAAAATGTTGGTGATGGAAGAGTTGAGAAAGAAAAATATTGATTGGGAAACATTCCTCACTGCATCACACTTTCAGCTGAATGATTCCCCCACTCAATAGTCTAAGATACAAATCCCTACTCTTGTGGATAAGACTGTGTGTTCAGAGGTTAGCAAGAAGAAAAGAGGTGTTTCTATGAACGATAAAGATAACAGAGCCACAAATGAAACAGATGTAGGAGGGCCTTCACAAATTTTACATAGAGAAGTTTCATCCATGGAAGAGCCCATTCCTATGGAGGTTCCTTCAAGAAAATCCACAAGCCTGAGAGGAAGAAAACTTATGTCCCCTATTGTTGCAGACAAGATTAAGCCTAAGAGGCCTTTTACTAGAGAATTATCCAAGAAAAATGTTCCTTTGAAAAGTGATGTAGCAGAAACTTCATCCCAAAGGAAGGATAAATATAAATCTTCTGAAGAACCCATTAAAATTATTGATATCACTACTCCTCAAGAGGAAAGTAATCCCACTTTCAAGAGGCTCAGAAATCTCTACAAAAAAAACAAATCTCATCAAGCTCAGATCAGAAAGTTGAAGGTAGAACTACATCCTTTTAAAGAAGAGTCGACCAAGATAAATCTAGACATGTTGTCTAAGGTTGCTACCAGGAGAAGCTCCAGAGTTAAAAAATGAAGAATCTGAACCTCCTTAACCAATATTAGTTTTTGACAAGTTTTTTGTTTTATGCATTTTGCATTTTTTAGGATGGTTATGCTTTATACACCATGTTTAGCTATTGGGATGTTCTCTTATAGTCATGTACCAAGATTATAAGTTGTTACAACATTTTGGGCCACTAGAGATAGTTTTTGGAATGTTTTAAGACTTTATCAAATGAAACGAGCCACTACAGGAAAGTTCGCAGCGCCTGGCACTGCGAACTGGTTGATACAGACAGGCACTGTGAACTGGCATTGAAAACTCATGTTTTGGAGTTTTTGAAGGGAGGAACATCTACCAGGTGTTAATATGGATGCATGATAGTTTTCTAACGTTCAGTTGCAAGCTGGGAGGCCACCTACCAAAGGAATATGTGCTCAAAGGGACACTTCATCAACCATAAAGAAGATGTTGCAAATTTTGCCAATATTAGCCTGAATTTTAGCATTATGTTTTATTTATGTTGTACAGTTGTAGTCACGCCACCTTTAAGCATAGGAATCCTATGCAGGAGTTTTTATTCAAATTGTAAAGTTTTCAATCATAGTCTAGACTATAAGATGGGCATTGTAAGACTAAAGGAAGATTCGAATGGAGTGAAAGAGACCCATACTTTTTGACATTGCCTATGTAGCAGAGGGTACTTTTTATTGTATGTATTAGAACTAAGATCCTTTGAATAATGGAAATCATTTCTATTCCTTATCATCTTGATGTTGTCTAATTTTTATTGTAGTCCATTGAATGATTCATTTAACTGAATTGTAGCTTTGTTGCAATAGAAGATCTGTCATGATATTTTTGTGAATACATTAGAATTTTCCTCTTTGATTATGAGAAGTTCTTATTTTAGAGAGTTCTTCCTTATATGTGTGCCATACTACCTGATGTAGATGATAGGCATATTACATTTTCTTATTAAGTCTTCCACTTACTCATCTTATTTCCTAAAACCATGATCAAATTTATTCAAATCCTTATTTGTTGGTGCATATTGTATGAAGTAAGTTGTTATTGACGTTATTTTATGAGTTTTCCATCCATTTTCCATTTATCATAAAATTTTATCTTCCACACTCTGATGGGTACTAGGCTTACATTTATAGTAGTTTAAGTGTAACTCTCAGTGCTAACACTTTGGATAGCCACCTTCTTCATGTGGACAAAGTCTTCCATTTGTTGTAGGTAAACCAATTGTTTGTTAAAAAGACCAAATGTTCATTTGGAGCTAGTGAAGTAGAATACTTGGGACACATCATTAGTAAATATGGAGTCAAAGTGGACCCCAAAAATATACAATCTATGCAAGAGTGGTTGCAACCCACAACCTTAAAGTGCCTCAGAGGTTTTCTTGGTCTCACAGGCTATTACAAGAAATTTGTCCACCATTATGGAAAAATTGCTAAGCCCTTGACATACCTCCTTAATAATAATGAATTTCATTGGACATCTGTTGTTGAGCAATCCTTCACCAAGTTAAAGAGGTCCATGTGCACTACTCTTTTCCTAGATATTAAATTTAGAGTTGCTATTAAGTTCTTTTCAATTTACTAGACAATAATAGCATAAGAAGGATCACTGAGAGAAACACAATCACAGGGTACATATCATTTTATCCTAGGAAACCCTCATGGGGGATAAAACCCAACAAAAACTTCCTTAATATAGATTGCCAATACAATGTCAAGATAAAATACCAAACACTAGAGAATATCCAAGACTAAGAAATGTGCCTCTCTCTCCAGCTTCTTCTGGCAACTGCAGCTATCTCTAATACTTGCACACTCGATGAGTGACTTGAGTGAGTGATATAATGAGGTTCCATCCTCTCTTATTTATACTATTCGAGGAGCGCTAGGTATTTTTCTCTTCATTAGGGAGGGTCAACTTCTTCAACTAGTGGTTAGAACCACTTTAGTTATCCTTAGGGGACGACTTCTCAATTAACATCATATAAACATGTTTTGATCAATCTACAAAGGGGATTTGGTCATACATAAGTCCCAACATGATCAATCCACAAAAGGGGATTGATATATTTAATAATAACTCAATTATATTTAGAATATGCTTCGCAATTACAATATTTCAACACTTCCCCTTAACAAGAAGGGTATTCTACAACATCCTCAAGAGAGAGAGAGAGAGGGCAGCAACATCATCAACATTTGGAACATTGGTTGGCATATCTATAAATCATCGAAAGTTTTTCTCATCATAAATATCATCATCATTCATAGTATGGAGATGGAATAGCGTCATCATCATCGTTCACAACATGGAGCTGGAATATGAAACACCAACATTAGTTAGTATAAAAATATAACAACAACATCAACAACACTAGTTCGATACGACATCATCAACAACAAAAGAATGATACAACAACAACATCATCAAAAACACGAGGCTAGAGCAATAACAACATCAGCAACATGAGGCTGGAGCAACATCATATTCATCATATAGCAACAGAATGAGGTAGGTGCAACAACAACATTTTGTGGTACTCTGACAAACCATCCTTACCAGACCTTCGGGATCTTCCCATGAATCATAATATTCCCTAGGATATAAATCCTAACGGAGCTACCACATGGTACTTTGATAGACCGTCCTTACCGAACCTTTGAGATCTGACCAGGAATCAAAAAAATCGATAGGATATTAAATCCCAATGGATCTACCACTAATGACCATAGCTGGCATATACATGTGTTGGATCATGTTGTCATTGATGCCAACGGTTTGATTACTTGGGAGATTGTTGGATCATATGTCATTGATGTAAATGGTTTGGTTTGATTGATGTCATTGGTTGATGTCAAGTAATTGATTGATATGATTCCCTTGATGAGAATGTTATATGTCCAAGTGGAAACCAATCGATGC